>JAPFBL010000711.1:0-62500 GCA_026182355.1 Hermatobates lingyangjiaoensis
AAAAAACATACTAGAGAAGTACATAATACCCCTTTGACACGTGAAATGCTGGTGGACGGCACGTCAATCCTTAGAAAAAAAGAGATGTTCAAAGCTCCACATATTAAAGCTTTGTATATCAAAGATTTAAATCCCTCAATTAATGGCCAGACATGCGATATGGGTTAATACCGCATGAGAATTTTTGAATGCAGTTATAAGAAAAAAGGGACTAATTGATTGGCCTACCATGAATAGTAAAGCTTTTATTTTGGTAACTTGTTAGTTCTTCCAAGTACGGCTAGTTGCTTAGTTCTTCCAAGTACCGCTAGATTACACTTCGCACGTCTAGTGATAACCGCTATCTTTAAAGCCTTGTTTAGTTGTAAACTTTCTGTGTAATTATTTTATTCGATTTCTGTGAATTTAATCTAAGAATTTGGAATATTAAATAACCTGAATGATATTAATTTAACCTGATGATGACTAAAGAATAGTCGAAAGCTTGTTTTTGTAAGTAAATCCTTTATGTTCATTAAAGTGTTTAACAAAGTGTCTCAATGTCCTTTGGGCAACTTATTTGGCAATTACCACCATGCATTCGAAAAACTGTCAGGAGACTGGAGCAGCTAAGTCTGAAAGTCGTGAACGCCGAAGCTGCGGCACATTTTAATAAAATATATATATAATCCAATTAAAAAAGATAGCACACAGATAGACACAAGAAAAGAATCGTTTGAATTCTTTGATCTAAGAAAAAATAAACACGAAGCAATGGTTAAAATATTTTTTCGATAACAAAGGTTTACAAAAGATTATTGTAAATCACAATGTAACAAAATTACATTTATTTTTCTTTCAACAAGTAAAAAATATTACTCTAAAAAGTCTTTTTTTAGTATAAAATATTTTAAATTAATTCTAAATGTTTACCTTTAATACAAATCAAGATTAGAAAGGATTCCCTAGGGGTCAGGCTAGCTCAGTGGTTACGTGCTCGCCTCTGAACTGATAGGACCGGGGTTCGATCCTCACCTGGCCCTCGATTTATTCACGCGGGAGGTTAAACCGTCGGTCCCGAGCCTGTACGATGTCAGGTAGTCGTTAAAGATCCCTACTCTAAATAGATTTGAGTTAGGCAAAATTAAGGACTCCCACTGTACGAGTAGAATCAATGTTTATTGTGTGGTATCACAAAGGGCCAATGCTCGGTCTAAGTGTGTTCCCTTGTGGAACTGCCACTGCAACCTAACCTTGCCATTCCCTCAAAAATCTCAGTTCCAAAGGTTCATCAACAATATAGTTTCTATTGAATAAATTCCTTTTAATTCCAACAAGATTTTACTAATATTGTACTAGGACTTTTATAAAAATAATGGAAAAGTATAATTTTTGTTGTGGAAGTTGGCCAGCTATATGACTTTACCACAAGTTTCCCCTATAAGCTGAGAGAAGGGCAGGAAAGCCTCTAAGGAGTCTAAAGGGTGTTAGGCAAGTTTTACAAAAGACGTTCATCCTCTTAAAGGTGAATCACTCCAAGTTTCCAGTCAACTCCTCTCAATGCAGCAGCAGACTTACCACTGCATTCTTTCCTTTGTCTCAAAAACCTAATTTATCTTGGTGGCGTGTAAGTGAAATTATATACCATTCAAATTATAAATTTCCTTTTAAATCTTTTATTTAGATAATTTTTTTTTCTTTAATAAATAATCCAACCATATTTCTTGAAATACTTCCGTGATCGATTTGGTGACTATACCTACACTAGAGTATGTATTTGTTTAGGATTCTTCTGCTAGTACCATAAAGGTCATAAAATTTATAAAAGAAAGTTAATTATCTATTTTACTGTACATATAGTTTTTTTATTTGTCTCTGCAGACAAATATATATATATATATATATATATAATTAAAGTTACAGCTAGAGAATACAAGAAAAAGGACGAACACTCACGAATCTCGATTATTTCGGCGTCTTGCCGTCTTCAGGAGAGTAGAAAAATAAAAATAAAATAAAATAATAATATAGAAAATAATAAAATAATAATATATAATATAGAAAGAAAATAAAATAAAAGGAGAAAGAATGAAGGAACGGAGACGTAAATGCGTCCACTGGCCGATGTAAACTGATAGCACACAGATAGACATAGGAATAACTCACTTCTATATTTCGACCATCGTTGTCATCAGGAGGCGAAGAGTTCCACAGGAGTCGCCGCTCTGCCTTTCCTCGGGACTCTTCGCCTCCTGATGACGACGATGGTCGAAATATATATATATATATCACTCAAAATTCGAAAAAACGATCCAAACTGGACCCAATCAGCTCAAAAACGAAAAAAAGCAACACACAGAGAAAGAGACACACTTACAAACATCCGTCTTCTGGAGAAAATAGAAAGGGCGACAAGCACGCCGGAAAGATAACGGCAGGAAACCCATATATGTTGTGTTGTGTTGCTTTTCTTCGTTTTTGAGCTGATATACTCGTATATATATATACAGTTCACAAAAGAAAGAAAAACAGATAAAAACACACACAAAAAAGACTCACAACGATATTTCAACATTCGTCGTCATAGGGCAAAAGGATTCCATTTGAGTACCTTAAGCCAACTGAACGAATGGTCGAATGCGACGAACACGCATGCACTCTGCTGGCTGCCCTAGGTAATACTATGTAAATATATATATATATCAATAATCAAACCACAATAACAAGTAGCAAACAACCATAACAAGCGGTTTTCGTCAGAGTCAAAAACCCAACTGACTAAGACCACATGTGACAGTTGAATGATCTGAGTCTATTCCCCCCCCCCCCCCCCCCCCCATTTCATATTGTGGTTGATCATTGATAGTTATTTCACGTGTTTATGTGAAATCTATATATAATTATATATATATATATATATAAAATTAAAACTTATCAGGACTCGGTCAGTTCTTCATGTTTAAATTAAACTCTCATTACCAACGTTTCGGTTTTTATTTAAAACCTATATATATATATATATATATATATATATATATATATATATATAAATACCAATTAAATGTTGATAGCACACAGATAGACATAGGAATATCTCACTTCTATATTTCGACCATCGTTGTCATCAGGAGGCGAAGAGTTCCACAGGATTCGCCGCTCTGCCTTTCCTCGGGACTCTTCGCCTCCTGATGACGACGATGGTCGAAATATATAAGTCATTCCTGACTTCTAATTGGTTCTTATTTAAAAGTCCACTGGCCTGTTTCATTTAATTATATATATATATATATATATATATATATATAAAGATTTCACATAAACACGTCAAATAACAATCAATGATCAAACCACAATAAGAAAACGGAAAAACAAGACTAAGATCTTTGAACGGTTGAAAGATCTTAGTCTTCTTTTTCCATTTTCTTATTGTGGTTTGATCATTGATTATATACATATATATATATATATATATATATATATATATATATATATATATATATATATATATATAACACTAATAAATTCTCGACCATGTGACAGATATATAACTAAAAACGGAAGATCGGGATGCGGTCAGTTTTTAATTTTATTTAAAATCTTTTTCCAAAGGCACAAGTAGGAATATTGGAAATTGTAATAGTTCCTTCAATTGCCAATACTCCTACTTGTGCCTTTGGAAAAAGATTTTAAATAAAATCGAAACGTCGGCAATGAGAGTTTGAATTGAAAGTGGAAGAAACTGACCGCATCCTGATCCATCCTTTTTTAGTTGTATATATATGTTTTATAAAAGAGTATGCCGATTTTCATTTTTGTCCTTCTTCTGTTAAGTTTTTCAATTTTCCTAAACTCAGTTTTCAACCCTTCAGGTAATATATACATACATACGTACATACATATATTACCTGAAGGGTTGAAAACTAAGTTTAGAAAACTTGAAAAATTAAACAGAAAAAGGACAAAAATGAAAATCTGCATCCTCTTTAATAAAACATGTTTAAATGAAGGTCTCCTCCCAAAATATACTTTATATATATATATATATATATATATAGCGTAGATTAATAGAAAGAACACAAATAAAAGAAATCACAGAAACTGACTGCTATCTTCTTGCTAATGAAGAGGCAATAGACATACAGAAGTGAGTATCTATGATTTCTTTTATGTGTGCTCGTTTTGTGAATCTTGTTTATTTAGTTGTTTTAATCGTTTCACTTATTTGCTACATATTTATATATATATATACACTTTAGCCATCTTACTAATCGTATTGATTTTTCAGAGAAAGCTAGACATCGCCGAAAGAACTCGACTTCTAGAAATAGTTGGTCTGAGTTTATCTCTCACAGCTCTACTAATATCCCTCTTCATCTTCTGCCATTTCAGGTAACATTCCATCATTATTGTTCTGTATTACATAAATAATTCAAACTTTATTAACTTCATAAATAACAAACTTATTAATTCGATGGTTATGGATAGTTTATATTAGTGGTGTTAGTCAACTGGTTCGCTAGAACCCTAACCCCATATAATCTGATCAGGTAGCTACATAGCTACCATAACCCCACATAATCTGATCAGGTAGCTACATAGCTACCATAACCCCACACTCCTGAGCAGGTAGCTAGGTAGCTAGTCTAACCCCACATACCCTGAGCAGGTAGCTACGTAGCTACCCTAACCCCACATACCCTGAGCTGGTATCTAGGTAGCTACCCTAACCTCACATACCCTGAGTAGGTAGCTAGGTATCTACGCTATCCCAACATACCCTGAGAAGGGAGCTACGTAGCTATTGAGTATGTAGCTAGGTAGTTACCCTAACCCCACATACCCTGAGCTGGTATCTAGGTAGCTACCCTAACCTCACATACCCTGAGTAGGTAGCTAGGTATCTACCCTATTCCAACATACCCTGAGAAGGGAGCTAAGTAGCTATCGAGCATGTAGCTAGGTAGTTACCCTAACCCCACATACCCTGAGCAGGTAGCTAGGTAGCTTGCCTAACCCCATATACCCTGATCAGGTAGCTGCGTAGCTACTATAACCTCACTTACCCTGAGTAGGTAGTTAGGTATCTACCCTATTCCAACATACCCTGAGAAGGAAGCTACGTAGCTATTGAGCATGTAGCTAGGTAGTTACCCTAACCCCACATACCCTGAGCAGTGTGCTACGTAGCTACCCTAACCCCACATACCCTGATCAGGTAGCTGCGTAGCTACTATAACCTCACATACCCTGAGTAGGTAGTTAGGTATCTACCCTATTCCAACATACCCTGAGAAGGAAGTTACGTAGCTATTGAGCATGTAGCTAGGTAGTTACCCTAACCCCACATACCCTGAGCAGGGTGCTACGTAGCTACCCTAACCCCACATACCATGAGCAGGTAGCTAGGTAGCTTGCCTAACCCCATATACCCTGATCAGGTAGCTGCGTAGCTACTATAACCTCACATACCCTGAGCAGGTGCTACGTAGCTACCCTAACCCCACATACCCTGATCAGGTAGCTTGATAGCTACCGTGACCCCACATACCCTGAGCAAATGATTTCCTATGGGATCTCCTTAACAGATTTTCCCACAACCTATAGAAAAAAAATGTTTATTATTCATATTACATGATACAATAGGCATTAATACACAAATACTATAGAAATATACGGCATTACCAGGCAGAGAATATCAAATATTATTTTCTAAATTATTTATTTATAAAAAATATACATACCTAGTAAAGTATTATGGTAAAAATCCATCCAATCGATTGTGCAGGGTCTTCTTGATATAATTTATTTCAAGTTTGCGCAGGCTAAAGAGGTCGGATAACATTGCCATAAAATGATTTATCCAGGCAGACGAAAGCACGTATTATCTTATTGTTCCGCCTTTCAGATCTGTATTGCATTCTTTATCCAATATCCATTGTTTGTCATCCTTTTAACTTGCGGTTTTCATAAAATATTATTTTTTTTTAAATTTTTTTGCAGCTTTATTTTTATAAAATCAAGTCTCCGAAGGATTTTGTATTGATACTTCTTAAAAGTTATTCCGTATTGATACATCTAGGCTTGAAAGACTAATAAGTATCTTAACACTTAGAACTTTATATCAAAAAAAATTTTCCGTTTTGTTTACAAAAAAAAATGAAAAAAAAATAATCTTTTGTTATATCTACGAACGAGTGGACTTTCCACCCTTGAACGCCAGCCCAGGTTGTGCCTTTCTTAGTTCACGCCATATCCAGGTATGTTAAGCCCCCCCACCACGACAAGGTGAAGGCACATCGGGGGGGTACTTATGTACACACAAACAAAACAAAATATTTGTGTGCTTGTCAATGAGTTTTAAAAATGAATTTAAATTATATTTTTATAGTATACTTTAATTACATTTTTAAATTTAGGTTGTTTAAGTCAGGTTGCAGTCTCACAAAAGCCTCTTATGATACCACACAATAAAGATTAATTCTACATTGGGAGTCCAAAATTTTGTATAAATAAAAACCTAATATAAACAACGTAAGGTTTATACAAGTCAACACAGCCTTGGATGTTACACACAGGTGAAACACGGAATAGCTATTAATTTCAGTTTATAATGAATCATTCAAATATATATTAAAGAAAACAGTATATAATTTGAAAAAATATATAATATAATACCACGAAGAAAACAGTTCGTGAGTTTGTTTGTTTCTTTGTTTGCTCACCCACTTTCCCTGGAGATAGAGACCTGAAATTAAATATATATTATTTATTACCTGAATAATGTTAAATAAAAGAAAATTATCACTATATTCCAAAAATTGGAGCCAGGGTAGCAAGTGTCTTGCGTGCTCGCCGTTGACAGTACTGCAAATGTATTATATATAAATGTAACAAAAAAATTTTTTTTTATTTTAATATTTGCCTAGTATAAACACTGGTAATTAAACTAAAGATAGGGAGCCAGGGTAGTCCACTGGCTTGCGTGCTCGCCGATGGCAGTAGCACAAATATATTAAAAATAAATGTAACAAAAAACATTTTTTAATTTAAAATTTTCGAAATATAAACACTGGTCATAAAATAAAGGCATGGAGCCAGAGTAGCCCAGAGGCTTGCGTAGTGCGAATGTATTATAAATTAATGTAACAAATATATAATAAACTACTACATTAGAGGTTAAAAATAAATAATTTTAGAAACAAAATTGAACACAACTGTCAGATGAAATACGAATGTTATAAGGTAATATTATAAACACACTAATATTATTAAAGAATTTTTAAAGAAGAATTATTGTTATATATTAATATATTATTGTCCTTTCCTTAATGTTATTTTACGTTGGGTAAATAAATTGAATGTCTCATTGGACAAGTTTTGTTTGTTTTAAATATATTTCATTTTGTATATAACTTAAATTGATGTTTTATTTATTTATATGAAAAAATAAATGATTTTTTTTTACTTTTACTTTTAAATGATTTTTATTTTTCTAAATATACTCACTTTGTATCTATCTTGAATAATGTTAAGAATACTATATCAAAAGCTTGGGCCATATAAGAATCTGTTTCCATGCATTAATAACAAGAAACTTTAATTGACACTATCTCTGCCAATCATCTTCCGTCAATTTTTTTTTTATACCTATTGTTATAATTTCTGAGTGACACAAAGGGTCACGGGTTGTCTAGTATAGATATAAAACTGAAAATTCATCTTGAAATAATAGATTACTACCATTAATTGTTTGCTATCTTTACATTGAATTAGAAATTTTTAAAGTGAATCGAATGAAAATAAATTTAGGTTTTTTATAAACTTTTTTAAGTTTTGTTTTAACATAGCATATGCATATACCTAGAACGTTTATTCCCCCCTCCCCCCAACTGAAATTTCCTATTTACCCTATTTCGGATATTTTACTTCTGTTCTCCCACCACTGCTACTGGTGGGAGAACCAAATAGATCATTATTTTTAAGGAATATAAAGAGGGGTGCGGGGATGACTGGAGAATTTCAGGGGCCAAAGTTATTCATTCTTCACCCCTTAGAGCAGGGGTTGTCAGCCCTACTTTGCCCATCCACCCCCTCTCGCCATTAGACACAATGTCATTCCCCCCTCTCTTTATTCTATATAGCTTTTATCCAAATTGCATTCTAAATAACTTGCAAAAAAAAATTTATTAATAATATATATATATATATATATATATATATATATATATATATATATAACAAATTCAATAATATATCAACCGTTGGATAGAATAGGAGTATAATGTAATCGGGATTCGGTCAATTTTCCAGGATCAAAATCAAACTCTCAATGCCGACGTTTCGGTTTTATTTAAAACCTTTTTCATAGGCCTACAAACAAAAGATGACAAGAAATCATATATAAACATCAACATATAACTAACATCAAAATGGAATAACACAGTTGTGAAAAAAAAAACAAAAATATATATACAAGTAGAAGTAATAGAAAAGCAATAAACATTTTTATGAACTTACAGAAGTAACTTAAAGAGTATGCCAATATTCATTTTTGTTAATTATTTTTGTAGGGTGAATAGAAAATTTCGGAGTGGGAGAGGGGGGAATAAACGTTCTAGGTATATGCATATGCTATGTTAAAACAAAACTTAAAAAAGTTTATGAAAAATCTAAACTTACTTCTGACTTACTTCTGTAAGTTCATAAAAATGTTTATTGCTTTTCTATTACTTCTACTTGTATATATATATTTTTTTTTTTCACAACTGTAATATTCCATTTTGATGTTAGTTATATGTTGATGTTTATATATGATTTCTTGTCATCCTTTGTTTGTAGGCCTATGAAAAAGGTTTTAAATAAAACCGAAACGTCGGCATTGAGAGTTTGATTTTGATCCTGGAAAATTGACCGAATCCCGATTACATTATACTCCTATATATATATATATATATATATATGTTTGTCGTCTTGATGTTGTCAATTCATTAGGATAGCAATGTAATAATTCATAACTAGAATGTTTATAATAATTATTGTTAGTGTTTTTTTTCTTAAGTTAAGTTTTTTAATCGTCATTATTGTAAAACCCTGAAGATGGTCAAAGTGACCGAAACGTTGGAATAATTTATTGTATAGTTCTTTGTTGTAGTTAGGTTTATAGTGTATTATTGGATTACTACTATGGAGATCAAGAATAAATTATTCGGAGAGTTAGTGTTCAATTTACCTGAAGAGTTAAAAACCAAGCTTAGAAAACTTGAGAAATTAAATAGAAAACGAACAAAAATGAATATTGGCATACTCTTTTTTGCCATATATATAAAACGTGTTTGCCATAATAAAACGTGTCTAAATGAAGGTCTGCTCCCAAAATAAACTAATATATATATATATATATATATATCAATGATTAAACCACAATAAGAATGGGAAAACAAGACTAAGATCTTTCAACCGTAACAAACGGTCTTGGTCAGAGTCAAAAACCCAACTGACGAAGTTGGGTCAGTTGGGTTTTTGACTCTGACGAAGACCGTTTGTTACGGTTGAAAGATCTTAGTCTTGTTTTCCCATTCTTATTGTGGTTTAATCATTGATTGTTGTTTCACGTGTTTATGTGAAATCTTTTTATATATATATATATATATATATATATACACTTTTTCATTGAAAATACGATCCAAAACGGACAAATATAGTTCAATATAAACAAAGAAACATAGAGAAATCAAAAGAACACACTTACAGTCTATAATTTTCGGTTTGAACCGTCTTCAGGAGAGATAAGAGAGGGAAACCAAGCGCACTGGTTCAGAGACGGTTGGAGACCGACTGTTGAGTTTCCAACCGTCTCTGAACCAGTGCGCTTGGTTTCCCTCTCTTATCTCTCCTGAAGACGGTTCAAACCGAAAATTAGAGACCGTAAGTGTGTTCTTTTGATTTCTCTATGTTTCTTTGTCTATATTGAACTCTATATATATATATATATATATATATATATCTTGCCAACATTAAGTTTAGTATGTTTCCTACATACCTTTTCAAGATTTCGAATGCTACTTTTCCATCTTTGTGGTATGGTATAAATTAACTCACCGATTTTTTTATGTTTAAATGTATTTTCCATATTACACAGGTCCGACGTTTCGGTCTACGAATATGATACCACAAAGATGGAAAAGTAGCATTCGAAATCTTGAAAAGGTATGTAGGAAACATACTAAACTTAATGTTGGCAAGATATTTAATGAGGTATGTTTAAAAGAAGGTCTGCTCCCAAAGTATACCAATATATATATATATAAAGATTTCACATAAACACGTGAAACAACAATCAATGATCAAACCACAATAAGAAATGGGGAAAACAAGACTAAGATCTTTCAACCGCAACAAGCGGTCTTCGTCAGAGCTAAAAACCCAACAGTAGGGTTTCATAACTTTTATGAAACCCAACTGTTTCATAAAATTCAATTTTAAACAATTTCAATTTTAAAAATTCATATGTTTTAAAGAGAGACTCTACAGAAAGTTTTAGTTCATTTAGATAAAGCAGTATTTCAACATGGCCAATTACATGTACCTCTCAGTAGGGTCATTTAGAGTTTATCTGCATTTACGTGAACATGATTGCATTAAAAAGGAAGGTAATGGGTGGCCCAACGGCTCACGGGTACTCTAGTCTCTATATATAAAGTTCGTGTGTTGTTTGTTGAGCTGAAATGAAATATATATTATTTATTATCTGAATAATGTTAAATAAAAGAAAATTATCACTATATTCCCAAAATTGAAGCCAGGGTAGCAAGTGTCTTGCGTGCTCGCCGATGACATTAGTGCAAATGTATTACATACAAATGTAAGAAAAAAAATTTTATTTTAAAATTTGCCAAATATAAACACTGATAATAAACTAAAGCCCAGATGCTTGAAAGCTTACTGATGACAGTAGTGCAAATATATTATAAATAAATGCAACAAATATATAATAAAATACTACATTAGAGTTGAAAATTAATAATGTTAGAAACAAACTTAAACAGAAATGTCAGATAAAATACGAATACTCTAAGGTAATATTATAAAGACACATTCCTTCCATTAATTTTATTTTATGTTATGTAAATAAATTGAAATTGAAATTGTTTTAAATATATTTCATTCTGTATACAATTTGTAGTGATGTTATGTTTATTTACATGATAAAATAAATGATTTTTTTTTACTTTTACATGATTTTTATTTTGTTATATTTATTTACTGTGTATGGGAAAACAAGACTAAGATCTTTTAACCGTAACAAGCGGTGTTCGTCAGAGTCAAAAACCCAACTGAGTTGGGTTAGAGGTGGTTAGAGGTGGTTAAATATAACCCAACTGAGTTGGGTTTTTGACTCTGACGAAGACCGCTGACCGCTGACAAAAAACCAACTGAGTTGGGTTTTTGACTCTGACGAAGACCGCTTGTTACGGTTGAAAGATCTTAGTCTTTTTTTCCCATTTCTTATTGTGGTTTGATTATTGATTGTTATTTCACGTGTTTATGTGAAATCTTTTTATTTACTGTGTATATATCTTGAATCATATTAAGAATACTATATCAAAAGCTTTGGCCATATAAGAATCTGTTTCCGTGACTTAATAACAAGAAACAACAATTAAAATTATCCCTGTCAATCATATTCAGTGTATTAATTTCAGTACCTATTGTTATAATTTCTGAGTGACACAAAGAGTCACGTAGGCTAGCGTAAATATATAAACACAGAAACACTGACAAACTAATAAATTAACAAACCAACCACAAGATAGGTATAATATTCAAACCAATAAAAACATGAAAAGACGACAAGATGTACAGACAGAGATGACTAAAATTGTAGTAGAAGAAAAAAAAACAGATAAAAAAATTATTAGGTAGGAAATTTATTTATGTTTTGGTACCATTGTGTTAAAATAGGTATTTATATCCGTCATTTTGGAAGATATGTTTTGCAGGCATTGCAAAACCGGTCGGGCGATTCCACCAGTATAGACGATGTACGAAGGTTGATAATATCTTAATTTTAAAATTACTTATTACTTAAAAGGATGAAATCTTTTTTGTGTTTTGGATGATTTGGTGTTTCTTTTCCTCTCAATTCATGAGTAAATACCACGCACTGTGCTTGTATATCTCGCAAGATAGTTGTATTCGTAAGAATACAAGACAAGCTCCTTTCAAATTAGATGGCATTAGACATTTCTATAAATTGGTACTTCTGCCCCAGCTAATCTCAAGCATTATAAGGGTCACCTTTTCCACGCTTCCTTCCCCTCTAGACCGTAATTTAGCCAACAAGCTCCTCCATTCACCATCTCTCTCACTCCACTCTCTCTCTCTCTCTCTCTCTCTCTCATCCCTCTCTCGCTCTCCTCCGATACACTCATTAAAACTTCATCGTGTTACTTTAATCCACTCCAAATCTCCTTTATAAACTTTATCAAGTATTAGTTACTTACAGCTGTTTTAATTGCTAATTAAGCCCAAAACTTCCGTTTTATTAATAACTTTAAAAACAATCTTTAAGCTAGCAATCAGGATATATATATATATATATATATATATATATATATATATATATAAACTAGAATTTTCAAAACAACACACAAAAAAGAAATCACTAAACTCACTACTATATTTTGATGACCTCGTCGTCAGGAATAGAAGTGAATCGCTCCAAAGGCTAATAAAGATATATATATATATATATATATATATATATATATTCGTTATCAGCCTTTGGAGCAATTTACATCTATATATATATATATATATAAATATATGTAAAAGTATATAAACTTATATATAAGTATATATAAAATAAATTCAAAACGAAGGAAACACACAGAAAGACACAGACATAACTCACATCGATATTTCGACCATCGTCGTCATCAGGAGGTGTGAAGAGCCCTGCCTTCCTGCGGGACTCTTCGCTCTTCACACCTCCTGATGATGACGATGGTCGAAATATCGATGTAAGTTATGTCTGTGTCTTTCTGTGTGCTTCCTTCGTTTTGAATATATTTTATTTAGAAAAGTCCACTGGACCGTTTCTTTTAATTATAAGTATATATATATATATATATATATATATATAAACCACAAATAACAGATAGAAATGAAATAAGAAATAACATAAAAGTTAACCACATGGAGGTAAGCCAACAGCTGGGAAAACTCATCACAATATACCTTGAAATAAATGCCCATTAACATGTAAATATATATATATATAACAGATTCAATAATATATCGACCGTTTGATAGAATAGGTGTGTTCTCTAATCGGGGTTCGGTCAATTTTCCAGGATAAAAAATCAAACTCTCGTTGCCAACGTTTCGGTTTTATTTAAAACCTTTTTCATAGGCAGAAGTAAGAATTTTTTAACTAAGAAAATGAAATTTACATTATTTAAAGGAACAACAATGTTAGCCGGACAAAACCTTCGACTAGACTGCGGTCTAAGACAGTCTAGTCGAAGGTTTTGTCCGGCTAACATTGTTGTTCCTTTAAATAATGTAAATTTCATTTTCTTAGTTAAAAAATTCTTACTTCTGCCTATGAAAAAGGTGTTAAATAAAACCGAAACGTTGGCAACGAGAGTTTGATTTTTTTATCCTGGAAAATTGACCGAACCCCGATTAGAGAACACACCTATATATATATATATATATATATATATATGAAGATTTTACATAAACTCGTCGTATAATAATCAATGATCAAACCACAATATGAAATAGGAAAACAAGACTAAGATCTTTAAACCGTAACAAGCGGTCTTTGTCAGAGTCAAAAACCAAACTGAGGGTTTTGACTCAGTTTGGTTTTTGACTCTGACAAAGACCGTTTGTTACGGTTGAAAGATCTTAATCTTGTTTTCCCATTTTCATATTGTGGTTTGATCATTGATTGTTATTTCACGTGTTTATGTGAAATCTTGTTATCTATATATAGTATTCAACATGTCTATTAGAAAGAACTGAAATCGACTCGTTTTCGTGGGTAAAATCAATGACTGCATAGTAGTCATGTAAGGCGAGTGCGGCAATCCAAGAAAGGGGTTCTATTTCCGTAATCCACTCGGCTCTTGACTTGATTGAAACAGCCTTGCCTCGTATTCGCCAAACGATTCCCACCAAATGATTAGTTCCCTTCTTGATTGCTTAGTTAATTATTTATTTAGTTCCTTTTGATTAAATTTAGTTCCGATTATTTAATCATAGAGGCTGATAACCGTCTAGCTTTGTCAGGGACATATTAGCATGGAATACAGAAAGTTATTTCTTTATCCATTTATATTCAAAATTACGATTTTTAATCTAAGACCGAATCCTTAAAACGGTCGATTGAAAAAATAGAAATATTTTTTCCTTTTATTTTTGGGAACAACCTTAGAATTTTGTGTTCACTTAACTAAGCCAAGGACAGTGGCGTAGCAAGGGGATATGTGAGGGGGGGGGGGGGCGGTTCACCCCTGTCGGTACGTGCCAGGGGGCTACATTTTGAGGGAGCTAAAACAGAAAAAAAATAAGATAATAAAAAGCTAACAAGAAATCTGTAATTTTATACCAAAATGAGTTTTAGCAGGGGGAGGCCCGGAGGTGGTGGGGGTATCCGGGCGGCACGTGCCAGGGGGCTGCATTTTGAGGGGGCTAAAACAGAAAAAAAAATAAGATAATAAAAAGCTAACAAGAAATCTGTAATTTTATACCAAAATGAGTGTTTAGCAGGGGGAGGCCGGAGGTGGTGGGGTATCCGGGCGGCACGTGCCAGGGGGCTGCATTTTGAGGGGGCTAAAACAGAAAAAAAATAAGATAATAAAAAGCTAACAAGAAATCTGTAATTTTATACAAAACTGTGTGTAGCAGGGGGGGTCGCTGGGGGTTCACTCGAGTGGTAGGTGCCAGGGGGTGGCATTTTGAACGGGGGTAAGAAAAAATTAGGAAATAATACGCTAACAAGAAATCTGTAATTTTATACAAAAATATGTTGTAGCAGGGGGGGGGGGGGGGAGGTTGCGGGTGGTTCACCCGAGTGGCAGGTGCCAGGGGGCTGCATTTTGAAGAAAGCAACAAAAAATTAAGAAATAAAAAGCTAACAAGAAATCTGTAATTTTATACAAAACTGTGTGTAGCAGGGGGGGTCGCTGGGGGTTCACTCGAGTGGTAGGTGCCAGGGGGTGGCATTTTGAAGGGGGTAAAAAAAAATTAAGAAATAATACGCTAACAAGAAATCTGTAATTTTATACAAAACTGTGTGTAGCAGGGGGGGTCGCTGGGGGTTCACTCGAGTGGTAGGTGCCAGGGGGTGGCATTTTGAACGGGGGTAAGAAAAAATTAAGAAATAATACGCTAACAAGAAATCTGTAATTTTATACAAAAATATGTTGTAGCAGGGGGGGGGGGGGGGTTGCGGGTGGTTCACCCGAGTGGCAGGTGCCAGGGGGCTGCATTTTGAAGAAAGCAACAAAAAATTAAGAAATAAAAAGCTAACAAGAAATCTGTAATTTTAAACCCAAATGAGTTTTTAAAGTCATAATTTTTTTTTATGTCTGTAATAATTTTTTTTTAAACAAATTTTCAACAGTAATATTTGAAAATTAAAAATATTTTTTTTTCAAAACTTGTTTTTCAATGAGGTTGAAAATTTATTTCGATTTATTTCCGTAGCCAGTTAATTTATTTTTTTATGATTTGAAAAATTTGAAAACAATCGTTTGTTTTCCATGTTGACGACCGTATATGCATTGGAGTACTGTAACAAGATGTAAGTCTGGGACCAATGGCAGCAGTCTAAAATCAGATCCTTGATTGTAATTTCATGTAAATAAATATTTTCAGGACGTTCTGGAGTTTTGAATGTTAAAGGATTATGTGCAGCCAGCGGGGGTGGGCAAATCTTACGACCGCCCCAGGCGGCAAAAACAAATGCTATACTAGTGGCCAAGGCTGCTAGATTTAACAAGCTCATCTCTGAACTGGTAGGTCTGAGGTTCGATACCCACTCTATCCCTGGATTTATTTACGTGGGAGGTGAATAAATCTGAGCACGTCGTCCCTCGGAGAGGACGTTAAATCGTTGTTAATATGTATCCATAATATATATAACCATAATATATCTATAACCATATGATAAAACCACAATAAGAAAAGGGAAAACAAGACTAAGATCTTTCAAACGTAACAAGCGGTCTTCGTCAGAGTCAAAAATTCAACTGACAAAGTTGGGTTTTTGACTCTGACGAAGACCGCTTGTTACGGTTGACAGATCTTAGTCTTGTTTTCCCTTTTCTTTTTGTGGTTTAATCATTGATTGTTATTTCACGTGTTTATGTGAAATCTTTTTATCTATAACCATATATAATATAACATTGATACATTAACCATAACACACCATGATAATATTTATAGTTGTCCTTTGATTACAGAGTTCTCCGCAACAATAGAACAAGAATACACAAGAACTTGTTTATTGCAATGATTATTCAAGTAGTCATCAGACTAACGTTGTATATAGACCAGGCCATCATCAGAAACAAGGCGTATCATCAGCTGAAGCAAGGCATTGACAACACTGTGAGTATACTTTGAATGAGCTATTTATTTATCTTCACTCATCATATGATGTTATGGATGATGAATAGAAACATCATCAGAAAACTAAGTGTTACAGTATGTTTGTTTCATTGCTTTCTAACACACTTATAAGGACTTCACCTTTTAGTGCTGTTCTAGGGGAAAGAAATTGTGGCCCATTTATTATTTGGCACCAATGTTGCCTCTAAATTTTCATGCATCTGCGCGCACACACAAGCTCTCTGAGGAGACTAGGGACCACAGTAAGTAATATATATATATATATATATATATATATAAAAATGTAAAAGTTGGAAGCAGTCCTTCATTGAAACATATATTGTTAAATAACGCCCCATATTTGGCTTGTATCTATTTCTTACACAATTTCTTCAGTTTCCGGAATTCCTTCCTCGTCTCTTCATTAAAACTATAAAGCTTATCACCAATATTGCTAGTCGACATATGTCGAATGTACCACGTTCATCATCAGGACAATAATGAGAATAATAGTAAGATTGTTAGTTTAAATATATAGATGTGGATTACTATTGCAATGTTCACAGGACATCGCCCTGGATCACGGGGCATTATGGGGGATTAAGGCAGGGTGGTTGGACTCACTCACTACCTGGCTAATCTGGTTTGGCCTGTTAAAAAAATAGTTTTAAAATTCAACAAGAATTATTAAGTTGGATATTTATAGCTGGCTGCTTTTCTTGAATTATTAATGCTTCTAATATTTGTAATTTAACATGGTTTCTTTCTTTAGCAATATTGACAAGTTGAGTAGCAATATTGGAGATAAGCTTTATAGTTTTAATGAAGAGACGAGGAAGGAATTCCGGAAACTGGAGAAATTGTGTAAGAAACAGATACAAGCAAAATATGGGGCGTTATTTAACAATATATATATATATCTAATATATCGATGAATCACAAACACAGAACTATGGAACAAACCCACTTACTGTCTCTAATTTTCGGTTGAACCGTCATCAGAAGAAAGTTGAGATAGGGACACCAAGCGCACTTGTGAAGCGATGGTTGGAGACCAACAGTGATCAACTACTGGGCACGCGTGTGATAACACTGTTGGTCTCCAACCGTCGCTTCACAAGTGCGCTTGGTGTCTCTATCTCAACTCTCCTGATTACGGTTCAAACGAAAATTAGAGACATTAAGTGTGTTTGTTCCTTAGTTCTGTGTTTGTGATTCATCGTGAAACGTTTGTTGTCCTTTTAGATCGTTTTCCTATTTACAATATATATATATATATAAATTCACATAAGGGGTTATTGAGGATTTTGGTCATAAAACATACAACTCCTGATCATCAACCGATGAGGATTTTTATGACCAAAATCCTCAATAACCCCTTATGTGAATTTATATATATAGGTGTATAATGTAATCGGGATTCGGTCAATTTTCCAGGATCAAAATCAAACTCTCAATGCCTTTATTAAACAGGCATTGAGAGTTTGATTTTGATCCTGGAAAATTGACCGAATCCCGATTACATTATACACCTATTCTATCCAACGGTTGATATATTATTGAATTTGTTATATATATATATATATATATATATATATATATATATATAATATATATATAACTAAAAAGGATAAATCGGGATGCGGTCAGTTTCTTCCACTTCCAATCAAAATCTCATTGCCGACGTTTCGATTTTATTCAAAATCTTTTTCAAAGGCAAAAGCAGGAATATTTGAAAATGAACGAACTATTACAAATTACATTACTAAAACAATATGCAACCTAACATTACAATACTAAGACAATACAACCTGCGGATATAGCTGCATGGCCTCACTAGGGGCGTATAATCTGAGGTATAAGACATCGTAAGTGTTTTCACTTACATCAAGTAAGTAAAAATACATAAAGCATTTTTGTATCATAAATGTCCCAGTCGATAGGTATCAGGGATATATATATATATATATATATATATATATATATATATATATATAAGATGTAACTTTTTTTTTTTGAGGTTTGAGGTCCAATGATTTAAACTAGTCCTTTTGCCGACGTTTCGACATATATTTATGTCATCTTCAGGGCTACAACATGATTGTTTTACAATTAGCACTACTATTACTATTATTTGGTAATTTGTTACATTGTAATCTGCACAGAAACAAAGAGGAAATTTATTGATAAATCAGTTATTACGACTATGGATTATTTTGTTATACATTAACATAAGGATTTTGTTATAGTTATTCTATTGCTTTAGAATTATTGCATAAGTAAAGAGATCACTATTTGATTACCTTGGAAATCTGTTTATGTTGCAGCATTCTATTTAACACTGTTTCATGATGGTTACTATTTGTTTTCTGGGAGGTTTCTTTACGGTTATGTTCTGTTTTGATTGTTTGAGTACACAGTGTATTTAAAAAAAAAAAAAAAAAAAAAGTTACATCTTATAAATATTGGGTCAAGAAAACAATTCAGGATATATATATATATATATATATATATATAGTTCACATAGAAAAGAGAAAAACAAATATAGAAAGACACAAAAGACTCACAACGATATTTCAACAGTCGTCGTCATCGGGCAGAAGAGTCCCTTTGAGTTGCTGAAGCTAACAACTACAACTATATATATATATATATATATTATATATATATATATATGAATAATAATCAAAATAACACTTGATATAATAGATGAATTAATTTACCACAATGAAAACAATTTTTGAAACAATGCTCTAAGGCCTTTCGTTAACACATCTTCGGAGAGCAAGTGATGGTATATATATATATATATATATATATATACCAATTAGATAAAACGATTCTTCGAACTGAATAAACTAGAATATTCAACATTACTTCAACATACCACTTGCTAGAGTAATTCATTATACTTGTTTGTTTCAGCCCGTACTCTGTCAAGCCTCCTACGTTCTTCTAGAATACGCCAGGACAGCCATGTTTATGTGGATGTTCATAGAAGGTCTTTACCTACACAATGTTGTTTCAGGTACTTGACATTTATTCCTTTATTTATTCTTTTTTTTTATATAATATAGTATATCTTTTCAATGAGCCTTAAGGTCGGCCTCACTCAAGGTTGACTTTGTTACAATGTGTATTGAAATCTCACCTCGACTTTCTTATTGATGTCTCAGGTACTTACCCATCTATATACTGATCATTATCATGAGGGTTACAATCATGACTTCTTAACGATAAATCAGGTACTTCAACGAACCTGATGCTGGACATTGTTATCGTCTGGCTGAAAAACTGGAATTAAGGAGTCGATGAAAGAGCGATATATATATATATATATATATATATATATATTCTATATATAATATAATACATATATTATATATCTATATATAATATATATTTATAATTTTATATATATATTATATAACAATAAATTATATATATATATAGTTCACACAGGAAAGAGAAAAACAAATAAAGACACACACAAAACACTCACAACGATATTTCAACAGTCGTCGTCATCGGGCAGAAGTAGTCCCTTTGAGTAGCTGAAGCTAACAACTTCAACATTATATATATATATATATATATATAACCAATTAGATAAAACGATTCTTCGAACTGAATAAACTAGAATTTTCAAACGAACACATAGAAAAGAAATCTCTGAACTCACTACTATATTTCGATGTCCTCGTCGTCAGGAATAGATGTAAATCGCTCCAGATGTGAGTGTGAGTCGTTATCAGCCTTTGGAGCGATTCACATCTATTCCTGACGACGAGGACATCGAAATATAGTAGCGAATTCAGTGATTTCTTTTCTATGTGTTCTTTTGAAAATTCTAGTTTATATATATATATATATATATATATATATATATAAAGATTTCACATAAACACGTGAAATAACAATCAATGATCAAACCACAATAAGAAATGGGAAAACAAGACTAAGACCTTTCAACCGTAACAAGCGGTCCTCGTCAGAGTCAAAAACCCAACTGAGTCAGTTTTCTTATTGTGGTTTGATCATTGATTGTTATTTCATATGTTTATGTGAAATCTTTATATATATATATATATATATAGAAAGAGAGAGAGAGAGAGAGAGAGTGAGCCTATATACAGACAGAGAGAGACCCTGAGCCTAATAGACAGATAGAAAGAGAGAGTTATCCTGATAGGCAAAAAGAAAGATAGTAAGAGAGAGAGAGGGAGAGAGAAAGCCTCATATTTAGATATAAAGAGAGTGAGCCTGATAGGTAGAAAGAGAGTGAGTTTGTGCTTAAGAGACAGAAAGAGAGAGAGAGAGAGAGAGAGAGAGAGAGAGAGAGAGAGAGAGAGAGAGAGTGAGCCTATATACAGACAGAGAGAGACCCTGAGCCTAATAGACAGATAGAAAGAGAGAGTTATCCTGATAGGCAAAAAGAAAGATAGTAAGAGAGAGAGAGGGAGAGAGAAAGCCTCATATATAGATATAAAGAGAGTGAGCCTGATAGGTAGAAAGAGAGTGAGTTTGTGCTTAAGAGACAGAAAGAGAGAGAGAGAGAGAGAGAGAAAGATAGCCTGATAGGCAGAAAAAGAAAGAGAGTGAGAGAGAGAGAACGAGGAGAGGAAGAGAGTTAGAAAGGAATGTACGAGATACATAGAAATTGTTATTGATGGTAAACTAAGAGATTAATAAAATGTAAGAAAACAATACGAGAGATAGTGATAGAGAGAGAGTGAGTGAGTTAATTAATGAACTCAATCACTAATTAAGTTTATTAAGCAATAATGAATCAATGGTGTTATAGATTGAAAGGGGGAAGTGTGAGTGAGTGAGATAGACTGATGTAGAGATAAAGTTGTTCAATTGATTAACTAAGTAGATGATGAGTGCTTAGAATACATTGGAAGATGATACTAAAGTTTAAGAAAGATATACAATAAAAAGAGTGGAATAAGAAAGATAACAAATACAAAAAGTGTGGCGTTATGTGGAGTTGACCCTCCCACTATTGACACCCACACGCTTTCAGTATTGACTCTGATGAAGACACTACTTACGCAAATCCACCTACTGATGACGCAATACAGTCATCAGGACTCTGAAAGCCCAAGTGTCCCCAGCAGGCTATCACCCTCTCACTCTCTCTCGCTCTCTCTCTCTCTCACAGCCTGGGAAAGAGAAAAAAATGAAAACCGCCCGCAGCTGGTAACAATAACAGCTAGCGAAAACTAATTAAACCCTTCACAAAGCCATGCCCTATTATATAACTAACTTGCTTCCTTATGTAATTCTTTTAAATGAATTTTTTTTTCCTGAACAAAGGTATTTATTTTGTACAAACATTAAAACCAATATTTCATTTGGATTAATCAAACATGTTTGTTGAATAAACCAGAATGAAACATCTTAAATTGAAAATATTCGTTTTCTGTTTATCAGTTTCAGATCTTGTCCATATTCTGGAGTATCATTATCTGTTATTTGTGGAAGAAGGCAAAAGTAGTTTAGTGGTTTACGTGTTGTTTTGTTTTCCAACGCCCGCACTTATAAGGCTTTCATATTTTAGTGCTGTTCTAGGGGAGAAATTCTGGCTTATTTATTATTTGACAGCCAGTTTAGTCCATTAATGACTTAAAGATCCAAGTTTATTTAGAGTAGGGGATCTTTAAAGAGTACTTGACATCGTACAGGCTCGGGTCCGACGGCTTAACGTTCTTCCTTAGGGATGACATGATCATATTTATTCACCTCTCACAGGAATGGAGAGCCAAGTGATATCGAACCTCGGACCTACCAGTTCAGAAGCGAGTACGTTAACCACTGAGTAAACCTGCCCCTTTATCATTTCTGCCTTTAGTTCAAGAAATGTTCCACCACTCCTGGGCTCTAGCCTGAAAAAGCAGAATAGTTTGATGTTTTTAACGTAATTTATACTAACAGATTAAAGAAAATACCAATTTATTATCTACTCTCCAGACGACAGTTCAACCTGTTGATTTATATATATATATATATACTTTTTCGTTGGAAATATTATCCAAAACGGACAAATATAGTTCAATATAGACAAAAAAACATAGAGAAATCAAAAGAACACACTTACAGTCTCTAATTTTCGGTTTGAACCATCTTCAGGAGAGATAAGAGAGGGAATTTATTATTATTTGTATTCTCAGTTTTATTTTATTCTATCATAGCTTAGTCCGTACTTTTATTTATGTATCAATTTCTCTGTTCGTTTTTATGTATCAATTTCCCTTAATTTTTTCAATTTTTTCTTTTATTTATTTATTGTTTTCATATTCCACTAATTTAATGTAATTACAAATTGATTCCTGTCTACCTTATTTTCTGTGACCGGACGCGCATGCGGCAACACTGTAGGTCTCCAACCGTCTCTGAACCAGTGCGCTTGGTTTCCCTCTCTTATCTCTCCTGAAGACGGTTCAAACCGAAAATTAGAGATTGTAAGTGTGTTCTTTTGATTTCTCTATGTTTCTTTGTATCTATTGAACTATATATATACACAGAGAAAGAGACACACTTACAAACTCAAATTTTCGGATGATCCGTCTTCAGGAGAAAAGAGAGAATGGGCGACCAAGCACGCCGGAAACACAACGGCAGGAAACCCAAGTTTCCTTTTTTTTTCACGCGTGGGTGCGTGGATGCGTGGGTGAGTGGATGGGTGGGTGCGTGCGTGGGTGGGTGGTGCGTGTGTTACCATTGCTTGTTACCACGCTACGATCCAGAATCTTTGATGGATCAAGTTGATATTTTACACAAAAATGGGCCCCATAAAGACGAAGATCCCTATTGTTTGGGAAGAATTATGCATGATGGAAAAGTCACTTTTTTTACCAAAAACCTTTTTTTTTAAAACATTTATTTCTCATAAACTGGTAATCCTACAGTTTTGAAATTTTGACATTATCTTTGAGGTTACAAACGCAACAAATGAAAAATATATTCAGAATTTTAAAACAACGGGAAATATTTTTTTTTCAATAAAATGTAAAAATTTTGACTTTTAATTCAATCTCAAACCTTGTGAGAGCGATACAGGCCATACTGTTTGACGGATCAAAATGAAACTACTCCTAAAAATAGAACATTATGTGGAGAATGAGTTGAGATTTTTTTTTTCAAAATTACATCCGCTAAAGGGGCGTTACAGTACGATTTCTGTTTTCAGAAAATGATTTTTTGACGCGAAACGGCTCATTAAAAAATAATGAAAATTTGACCAAAAATCGAACAAAAAATTAGCAGTTCATAAAAAAAAATTCATGAAGTTTCAATTACGGAAAAGAGCAATAACGCTATAAAAACTGTTTGTTTATCCTAGACTAAGAGATCACCTGCTATACTTGTCGAATTTTTTATTTTTTTTTTACATTGTTTACATTGACTTAGAAATTTTTTGAGCAAATGCACTGAGATAAAATTGATATTTATAAAGGAATAATTTAAATTGTTTATTGACTTATATGAGATGTAAGAGGAATAATATTGTGCAGGAAAATAATAACACTCTCAGAAAAAATTCGTATATATGTTATATGACAAAGGGGAAGGAAAATGATCTTATTAAATACTAAGAAGCCATAAAATTCTCATTATAATAATTCTGTAAAAAACCAAAAATGTAAAAGATAATTCAAAATTGAAATCATTCGTTTAGAGATTAATAAATGAATTATCGTACATCTTTAATTATAAATCACCTTAAAACAACATTATCTTCGGTTTTTATGATGTTTTTCAGAGAAGAAAAGGGTATTTTTCTGTTTGAAATTTGAAAATTTTACTTTAATAATAAATGTAGAAGGATATCAAGTAAACGATGTAAGAAATCTACTGGCTTTTTGAACAAAAGCCATGTTCTCTTGTAGGAGAATATTTCGTATCAAGAAATTTTCATTTTGGTTTTTCAAAAATGTTATTACTGCTGTAGTTATACTAATGAAATTATTTGCATCAGCTGTGTGATGTACAAAAATAAGCTTATATATTGATATGTCCTTCAATCACTCTCTTTTCTACCTCAGGAATGAAAGACTAGTAATTATATCCCATTTAGATGTTTGCGTTATGCTTAAATGAGACGTTATGTGTTATATACTCAAGAAATTTGATATTAAGTTACTTATAGTAAAGTTGAGTGTAGGCCACTCCAGATTTTTTGTTTTCTAATGATAAATTTAATTATATACTAGCAAACGTACCCGTCTTTGGCGGAATCAAAAATTCTACTATACTTGGTATTCCAAAATACCATGGAATACCATACCAATTATAGTATTATACTAATACTATAATTAGAAATTATAGAATAGTAGACAATATCACTATTAGTACAGTGTTGAACAAATGCCTCTGTATACAATACATTAGCTTTCTGTCATTCAGGTTCATGGAAGAACAAACAGTTGGAACCTCTGACTCTTGAGCAAGTAAACTACAGTTGATCATGTGAGAAAAACTTGGTCTCTCTAACTTAAATTCCTGCGACTTAGTTAACGTTATTGCGAAATAGACTCTGACAGGACTTTGCAATCGTTTCAACGGAAACAAATAGTGGCTCGGAATCAATTACGAGTATATGGGTGGTATACACACAGACTCCCCATTCCACACCCTGTCCGCATCTATGGCATATCTGTGTAGAGCACGAACTCAGAGTCGTGTCCCGTTGCACATTTTCCGGGGTACTCAAGTTTAGTAACATGAAATTTGTTACTGATACTAAATCGCAGCATGATGGTGCTCCTACTTGAAGTTTTTACACATGAGCAGGCAGTCCAGGAGCAGTCACGGAGTCAAGAAATTCAGTTAGATAATCAACTGCTTCCTCATCACTAATCTCTCTTTACTGACTTGTAAGTTTTTTTCCTCGGTATGATATAGCGTAAGAACTTGTTTGTTGATTTTTCTTGCCTGTTCATTAGTAAGGAACTAATTCATTAGTCTTGAACTCTGGGAAACACCTTGTCAATAAGCTCAAATAAGCAATATATTCATGTACGCAAATGAAATTAAAATCAACTAACAGCTACCTAATAGCTACACCTGTATATTTTCAAAATAAACAAGTCTGTCTAGTTAGCCAAACACGGCTTAAAAGTTCATAACTTCGCTTCGTCGTTGAATATTCAATCCATTCAAAGCTTAGATTTTAAGTTAGGCATACACAAACTACTGTCAAAGTTTCAGCTTATTATGTCTTCCGGTGGCTGAGTTTACTAGTAACAATATTCTGCGGACAAAACCGATAAACCGACAGACAGAAATTATTCTAAGGATACATGTGGCTTTTCTAAAGTATGAAACGTAAAGAAAACTTGAAATGAGTTAGTTCTAAGCAATGTACAGACAAAACCTTTCTTTTATTTATATAGATATACTTGTGCTATTGTCAACAGCGAGCACGCAAAGCACTGGGATAGTCTTGTTCCATACCTTACTTTATTACCGGTGTTTTTATTAAGCAAATATTAATTTAAAACAAAGTTTACAGTTATATATAATAGCATAGCATAGCAAACGTACCCGTCTTGACGGAATCAAATGTTCTATTATACTTGGTATTCCAAAATGTCATTAGAAATTATAGAATAGTAGAAAATATTATTATTAGTACAGTGTTAAGCAAATGCCTCTGTATACACTATATTAGCTGTCTGTCCTTCAGGTTCACGGAAGAACAAACAGTTCGAACCTCTGACTCTTGAGCAAGTAAACTATAGTTGACCATGTGAGAAAAACTTGGTCTCGCTAACTTGAATTCCTGCGATAGATAAAGTTTCCCCTTGCAACTTAGTTAACGTCAATGCGAAATAGACTCTGATGGGACTTTGCAATCGCTCCAACGGAAACAAATAGTGGCTCGGAATCAATGGTATGGGTGGTATACCCACAGACTCCCCATTCCACACCCAGTCATGATGTCCGCATCTATGGCATATCTGTGCAGAGCACGAACTCAGAGTCGTGTCCCGTTGCACAGTTTTCGGGCACTTACGTTTCGTAACATGAAATTTGTTACTGCTACTAAATTGCAGCATAATTGGTGCTCCTACTTGAAGTTTGTGAAACTTGAGTCTTGTGAAACAGACTCTGAAAACTTTGCAAATCGCTTCAACAGAAACAAATAGTGGCTCGGAATCAATGGTATGCGTGGTATACCCACAGACTCCCCATTCCACACCCAGTCATGATGTCCGCATCTATGGCATATCTCTGCAGAGCACGAACTCAGAGTCGTGTCCCGTTGCACAGTTTTCAGGCACTTACGTTTCGTAACATGAAATTCGTTACTGCTACTAAATTGCAGCATAATTGGTGCTCCTACTTAAAGTTTTTACTCAAGTCCAAGAGAAATAAATTCAGAGTCAAGATTCAGTTAGATAATGAACTTCTTCCTCATCACTAATCACTCTCTTAACTGACTTGTAAGTTTTTTCCTCGGTATGATATAGCGTAAGAACTTGTTTGTTGATTTTTCCTGCCTGTTCATATTAAGGGCTGACAGTTGCTCGTTTACAAAACTATTTATTCTTAATAGATAGTACATCCTCAACTATGGGAAACATCTTTTTAATGATGTCAAATACGTAATACATTCATATGCTCATTAATGAAATGAAAATCAACTAACAATACCGACTTACTACACCTGTGTATTTTCAAAATAAACATGTCTGTGAAGTTAGGAAAATACAGCTTAAAGCCCCATAACTTCGCTTACGTACGGAATTATCAATTTATTCAGAGCCTATATTTTAAGTTAGACATACACAAATCTACTGTAAAAGTTTCAGCTTTATATGTCTTATGGTAGCTGAGTTTACTTGTGACAAAGTTTTGCGGACAAACCGACAAACCGACAGAAATTTTTCTAAGGGTGGATTCAGTTTCTCCAATGTATGAAACGTAAAGAAAACTTGAAATGAGTCAGTTCTAAGCAATGTACAGACAAAATCATTATTTTATTTATATAGATATATATGCACACGCACACACACACACATACATACATACATACACAGTTGTAACTTTAACTTACAAACCTGATTACATACAATACAAATAATGAGAATAACAACAAATTTAGCTTCATAACCTAAATAAATGAAACTTTAATTGCTTAGATATATTTATAATTAGGAGAAATAATACCTTTGTAGTATATAACGAATACAGAGTTTTAATTCTCTTTTGATATTGCACAGGTAGTTTCTCTCTCTCTCTCTCACATCCATACACACTCTCCTTTATTCCATTCTTCTTTTAACTAACTCCACATTCTTTCTCTCTTCCTCTCATTCACTGTATTCATCTGTTTCACTACATTCATCATACTCTCTTTCTCTTTTTTGTTCTTTTATTTACTAGTTCTTCTACGAGCTGTTTCTTTTCACCACTCTATCTCTAACTTACTATTCTTTTTTGTTTTTCTAATGAAGTATTTATTTCTCTCACTCGTTCTATCTTTTTTCTCTATTCACCTCTCTGTCTCACTGATTTCGTGTAGGTCTCTCTCACACTCTCCCACCCTAACCTTACTCCCTCCCTCTAACTTCTCTCCTTACTCACTTCCTCACTCTTTCCCATCCTCTCTCTCTTCCCTACCACTCTCTCTCTCCCACCCCTCCTCCTCTCTCTCTACCTCTCCTTCTCTCCCTCCCCGTCCTTCTGTCTCTCCCTCTCCCACTCTTCCCCTTTCTCTTCTTCCTGATCTCCCTCTCCTTCCCCTCATTCCCTCCCTCCATCTCTCTCTCTTCTCTCTCTCTCTCCCTCTATCTCCGTCAATAACTCCCCCTCTGTCCCTCCCTCTCCCTCTCACTCCGTCTCTAACTCTCTCTTTCTAGCACCATCATGAGTACCCCCACCCCGAGCTCCATGCGTCACTCCACTTTCCCGTTTCCCCTTGCACGACAACACTACACTCTTGTCTAAAGCCCTCCACTCTAACCCACTCTCATTAAACATCGCCATGTGTTTTCGTTTTGCAGTCAGAGTCCTTCAAGAGCGCACCCACCACAGAGTCTACAGTGGCATGGGCTGGGGCGCTCCCGTGGCTCTCACAGCTGCATGGGCAGGCACCACTGTAAAGCCTCCACTCTAACCCACTCTCATTAAACATCGCCATGTGTTTTGGTTTTGCAGTCAGAGTCCTTCAAGAGCGCACCCACCACAGGGTCTACAGTGGCATGGGCTGGGGCGCTCCCGTGGCTCTCACAGCTGCATGGGCAGGCACCACTGTCGTCCACATGCGAAGTAACTGTTGGTGGGGCTACAACTTAACGCCCTTCTTTTGGATTCTTGAAGGACCACGCTTCGCCGTCATTATAGTCAGTCGTAGTGTAACTCATGCCATCCTTAAAACTCCACATTCTTCTCCTATACTCCACACAAATTTCCTTCATTCTTCTTCTAATTCCTAACTTCACTTTCTTTTCTTCTACTCCATTCTACCTCCCTTAAGTCTTCTTATACCAGCTGGTTCTAATCTGCTAGAATCTACTCTCCTAAAGTTTTCTTATATTTCACAACTTCATCTTCTTCTCCTCCACTGTACTTTCCATAATTTTTCTTATTCTTTCTAACTCCATTTTGTTCTGCTATACTCCGTTTTACCTCCTTTACATCTTTTGATATTTAATACCTCATCTTGTTCTGTTGTACTCTCCTTAAGTCTTCTTATAATTCCTAACTCCATTTTCTTCTATTCTACTCCATTCTACTTTCCTTGTGTTTAATTCTATTTCATTCCATTTTTATTAATTCTTCGTACAATTTCCAACTTGATCTTGTTCCCTTCTACTCCACTATATTTCCCTACTATATCACTAATGCATTTATCTTGTTCCCTTCTAGCCCACTATATTTCCCTACTATATCACTAATGCATTCATCTTGTTCCTTTCTACTCCACTATATTTCCCTACTATATCACTAATGTATTCATCCTGTTCCCTTTTACTCCACTATATTTCCCTACTATATCACTAATGCATTCATCTTGTTCCCTTCTAGCCCACTATATTTCCCTACTATATCACTAATGCATTCATCTTGTTCCTTTCTACTCCACTATATTTCCCTACTATCACTAATGCATTCATCTTGTTCCCTTCTACTCCACTATATCTCCCTACTATATCACTAATGCATCCATCTTGTTCCCATCTGCTCCACTATATTTCCCTACTATATCACTAATGCATTCATCTTGTTCCCTTCTACTCCACAATATTTCCCTACTATCACTAATGCATTCATCTTGTTCCCTTCTACTCCACTATATCTCCCTACTATATCACTAATACATTCATCTTGTTCCCTTCTACTCCACAATATTTCCCTACTATCACTAATGCATTCATCTTGTTCCCTTCTACTCCACTATATCTCCCTACTATATCACTAATGCATCCATCTTGTTCCCATCTGCTTCACTATATTGCCCTACTATCACTAATGCATTCATCTTGTTCCCTTCTACTCCACAATATTTCCCTACTATCACTAATGCATTCATCTTGTTCCCTTCTACTCCACAATATTTCCCTACTATCACTAATGCATTCATCTTGTTCCCTTCTACTCCACAATATTTCCCTACTATCACTAATGTATTCATCTTGTTCCCTTCTACTCCACTATATCTCCCTACTATATCACTAATGCATCCATCTTGTTCCCATCTGCTTCACTATATTGCCCTACTATCACTAATGCATTCATCTTGTTCCCTTTTACTGCACTATATTTCCCTACTATATCACTAATGCATTCATCTTGTTCCCTTCTACTCCACAATATTTCCCTACTATCACTAATGCATTCATCTTGTTCCCTTCTACTCCACTATATCTCCCTACTATATCACTAATGCATCCATCTTGTTCCCATCTGCTTCACTATATTGCCCTACTATCACTAATGCATCCATCTTGTTCCCATCTGCTCCACTATATTTCCCTACTATCACTAATGCATTCATCTTGTTCCCTTTTACTCCACTATATTTCCCTACTATATCACTAATGCATTCATCTTGTTCCCTTCTACTCCACTATATTTCCCTACTATATCACTAATGCATCCATCTTGTTCCCATCTGCTTCACTATATTGCCCTACTATCACTAATGCATTCATCTTGTTCCCTTCTATTCCACTATATTTCCCTACTATCACTAATGCATTCATCTTGTTCCCTTCTACTCCACTATATTTCCCTACTATATCACTAATGCATCCATCTTGTTCTGTTGCAGCTCAACTTCGTGTTCCTTTTAAACATCATCAGGGTTTTAATCGTCAAGTTACGTCAGAGTAGAACCAGTGAACTCGAGCAGGCCAGGTATCCTTTCCTTATTCCTCACTTTTGTCATATTCTCTTCGCAGTACTTACTCTTACTAGGGTCTTCCTTATGATTGGCAATTGAAATCGCTAAATCATCATATTTAAATTCACGCTAAACTTACCTCTTTCTTCTCATTACTGATTTTCAACCATTATGACACAAGAAATTCATTTATTCCTACAAACAAAGTTACGAATTTGATTTTTACTATAATTAGTAACAATAGTAGCTACTTTTATTTAATAGTTACTTAAATAATTAATTATACGTTTTATCTACAAATGTTTCAAACACATGATTTTCTTCTTCAGGGTAGATCAAGTAGTGAAGTAAATGAAATGTGGCTTTTACTGCTTTCGTATTCTAGATATTGGCGAGCAACATTGCCGAAGACTCAATAATGTGATGTCACCTATCCAAGTGCTGACGATGGCAAATATTGTTTAACTTCTGAGATTAACGGTATCTGGGGTTATCAACATAGGTATGGTTGCTAGAATCTATTCTAACTATAACCAGGCTACACTACTGAAAGCGGTAACGTAGCGAGGTGTCACCCATCCAAGTGACGGCTACGTCTAGTATTGTTGAACATCAGTCACTTTGTGATAGTCGGTGTATTTACCATTGTGGTCAGGCTTACCTAAAATGCATTATAGTTTTATATATACAACGACTACCTTAGTGTTCTTCTGAACTCGGTCGACCCCTTCCGAGGAGGGCAATGCCCGTTACCCCGGGGCCAAGGCTTGCTACTGATAGTTCATTGAACACCATCAGGGTGTCATTGAGAGGAGTGTTGTTAGTACCTCAAGACAAATCATTCATAGAGAGAGATTATAATCTCTCATTGGCTTAACGCCATCTGTACTGGACCATAAATGAGCTCGAAGGGGTGGTATCTAATCGCCCCCACTCTGAGATCTCGTCAAAACCCAGAGCCTCTACCAGGCAAGTAACAGTTGTCCAATGTAATCAGCTGAGTTCAAGGCCTGTTCCCACTGGTAAGGGTTTGGGGTCTCTAGCTCCCCTGGATGCTAAGCAGGCATCCTCCTGAGAAGCTACTGCTTCTCACACAGGTACCACAAGGGTCTACCCAACTTGGGTAAGAACTAACAGCCCCTACGAGTCCGACCTCTGAGGCAGAATGAAGATAAAACCTTTCCATGGGCCCCCACCGCCCGTAGTACCGACTTATTTTAAGAGTCTCGGATCAAACTCCAGACCAAAAGTCCTACTGAACAAGCCCAGCTACAAGTAAGGTCAGTGGCCATTTTTGCCTCTGGTTCAAAGAAGCTGTGGATATATATAAGGTATGCAGCTGCGGATATAGCAGCATGGCCCCACCAGGGACGTACGGTGTATTGATCATGCCTATGGTCTTTATCAGTAATCTCACTCATGATGACATCATGGCCCTCTTCTGGGATGGTCACCCAGTCCTGTACTAGTACAAAGCAGTTTGATTGAAAGTCCACTATTCCAAGAGGTCCTTGGAGTCTCTTACTCTGAAGGGATTTGTTTCAGGAAAGCTGTGAGGGCGGCGCTCGTCATACTTCCTCTGCTAGGCATTACAAACCTAGTCAACATGACGGAGGCCCCTCTGGACAGGCAGGTCTGGGATGGTCACTCAGTCCTTTACTAGTAGAAAGCAGTTTGATTGAAAGTCCACTATTCCAAGAGGCCCTTGGAGTCTCTTACTCTGAAGGGATTTGTTTCAGGAAAGCTGTGAGGGCGGCGCTCGTCTTACTTCCTCTGCTAGGCATTACAAACCTAGTCAACATGACGGAGGCCCCTCTGGACAGGCAGGTCTGGGATGGTCACCCAGTCCTGTACTAGTACAAAGCAGTTTGATTGAAAGTCCACTATTCCAAGAGGCCCTTGGAGTCTCTTACTCTGAAGGGATTTGTTTCAGGAAAGCTGTGAGAGCCGCTCTCGTCCTACTTCCTTTGCTAGGCATTACAAACCTAGTCAACATGACGGAGGCCCCTCTGGACAGGCAGGTCTGGGATGGTCACCCAGTCCTGTACTAGCAGAAAACAGTTTGATTGAAAGTCCACTATTCCAAGAGGTCCTTGGAGTCTCTTACTCTGAAGGGATTTGTTTCAGGAAAGCTGTGAGAGCCGCGCTCGTCCTACTTCCTCTGCTAGGCATTACAAACCTAGTCAACATGACGGAGGCCCCTCTGGACAGGCAGGTCTGGGAGTTTGCCGTCTGGTCGTACTCGACTCACTTCCTCACGTCCTTCCAGGGGCTTTTCATCGCCTTTCTCTATTGCTTCCTTAACGGCGAGGTAACAAACAATCTGACCAATCACCTCACGTAACTCAACAATGCATGCCACTACATACATCATTATCTTAATTACGTAATTATTATATCATTATTAAGCACATTTATAAAAGTATCGACCGTGGAATAGAAATAAACCGAAAGTTTATCGGGACTCGGTCAGTTCTTCAGGTTCAAATTAAACTCTCATTCTTTCGGTTTTCATTTAAAAACTTTTTCATAGGCCTACAAAAAGGGGAAATATAAGAAATAATTCAATCATTCAAAAATCAAATAATCAAAAAATCAAATCATCACTAATCTATTATCATAATTTTGGACAATAACCTATTATCATTTTGGTTAATAATATAATAACCTAATTATTATCCTTTCTATTTCTAATCATGTGTTTCCCAATATCATTCACATAATTACTTGTAATTACCTAATTACATCTTAAATAATTCAATGTAATTATATAATATTCTACAATATTTAGGAAAATTAACTTAATTAACTATTTTACCATTATAATTAATGGTAAACAACATTATTTATAATGATTATAAATAATGATGTTTTCATGTTATATAAATGATCAAACCTCAATAGGAAAAAAGACTAAGATATTTCAACCGTAACAAGCAGTCTTCGTCAGAGTCAAAAACCCAACTCATTATGTAAATGCTATATAAATAACGATATTATATACTTTATAACATTATAAAGAATCATTCAATATAATTAAGTAATTATCTGTTGCATCAATATGAATATGTATTTTGTATAGTAGTTCATTATCTTCAATTATAAAACAGAATTATAATTATATGTGTGTAAGTAATTAACAATTTTTTCAATACAACAAATTAGGTTTTAAGTAATTTTATAATCAAAGTAAATAATTATTACCTAATCTATCATTAGATGCAAATATCATAATACGCAATCAGTAATTATGTAATTAATTCGTCATCAAAAGATAGTGTTACCACGAAATAACGCATTATTTTTATAATAAAAAGTATTTATTACCCAGTCTGTGGATATAAGTAAATTGTTAATCATATAGCAATAATTATAAGTAATTATCTTGTTATAACTGTTTAATTATTTATGCTGTTAATCTGTTGCGAGAATACCTGTTTTGGTATTATTTAGTGATCCCAGCTTATTCAGCCATATCGCTGAAAACAACAACAAAACAAAGATAAGAAATAATTCAATCATTCAAAAATCAAATCATCACTAACCTAATATCATAATTATGGACAATAACCTATTGTCATTATGTTTAATAATATAATAACCTAATTATTATCCTTTCTATTTCTAATCATGTGTTTCCCACGAAATAACACATTATTGTGTTACGTGAAAGAAACACATCATTTTTTACGTGAAAGCTCTTTTGCCGCATCTCGGGAGCAACAAGCTCTAGCCTAGGATAGAGGCAAACAAAACCCTCCGAGATACGCCCGAGGTGGACCACGCGGAGGCGAGCTTCCACGACCCTACATCAAAAAAAAAAAAAAAAAATAAATAAAAATCTTATAACAATTTACCAATTAATGTTAGCAATTATTATTAATTTTTAATAATTATACAATTAATTTTTTAACAAATTAATAAACCTATAATATTGTAAACTTTGTAAACTTACTGTGGTCACAATTCACCTCCCTGAAAAGCCAAAAGTCACCACCCCTGGGAGTAAATTTCAACCCCATTGAGAAACCCTTGGTCTATAATATGTAAAACATGGTCTCATGCAAAAAATTTAGTGACTATAGAAAAATCAAACTAAAGCGATTTCAACAATCAAGTATTGATGAAGATATAAAATATTAATTCAACCAAAATAATATGTTTTCATTAATTTATAATTAAAAAAACCTGTAATATCTTTATTCACTTTGTAAACTTACTGTGGTCACAATTCACCTTCCTTAAAAGCTAAAAGTCACCTTTGGGGGTAAATTTCACCCCCATTGAGAAACCCTTGGTCTACAACAGCGTTTCCCAAACTTTTTCAGGCTGGCGCCCCCTTGTCTTCTAGAATAGAGTGCCAGCGCCCCCTTGTCTTCTAGAATAGCCTGCCAGCGCCCCCTACCCCATAAAAATGGAAAGATATGCCAAAAAGTCTATCAGAACTAACCTATCCTATTCAGGTTAATGAATATAAGAATGGTATTTTAAAAGGGTGAAAGCGCAGGAAAGGACTAATGTCCAGAAAGGGATGTTTGGGGAAAGAAAGAAGTACAGTAAGAAATAGTAAAAAACCATCCTCTAGCTGTCATGCAATCTACAGCCACAATCTATCTTTACAGAATTGATATTGCGGTCTACTATTTATATAGGTAACGATCATTTCATTCTTCTTATCTCGACCGAAAACTCATTTACTTCCGATCAAGGCTGACCTCTTAATCCATAGGACATACGTGAAAGAGCAGCTTATCTTTTTATTCCCTTTATTTTGACCGAAAACTCTCTTTTACTTTCGACCGGGGCTGACCCCTTAATCCTCAGGTAAAAGAGCGGCATATCTTTTGAAATTCTTATTTCTAATTTTTATTTCTTGTATGGTTTTTGATGGTTACCGCCAACAGTTTGTGATGACGTTGTAAGTATTGTAGCAGCCAGCTGCTACATTAGCTACACTGTCGCAACCAACCGCCTATTTTTGCGTTACCGCCCCCCAATATCAAACCACCGCCCACTTTGGGAAACGCTGGTCTACAATATGTAAAATATGGTTTCTTGCGAAAAAATTTAGTCACTATAGAAAAATCAAGTGAAAAACCATTTTACGAATTCATGCTATTTAAGCAAGTCTGCCCTCTGCTATGTGAACTCTGGCTCATACTTACCTCGTAAATAAATTAATAAAAAAAAATACTTTTCCAGTCTTTTATGTAATTTTTTTTTTAATAAGAAGGAATGAAAGGAATTACGCTTTTGTGGCAGGCTGGACTTTAAACAGACCTTTTCAAACATCACCGCAATACCCAGCTTAGTTTGAGGTCTATTCAACCTAATTCATAACATGTTTCTAATAACTTAATATAACGGCTTAAAATATTATACTCTCTTTTAAGTCCCTTCCTTCATCATTGCTGTGCAAGCTTTTAATTAAAAGTATTTCATCTACATCATACGTTGGGAAAGACACTTAATTCATTAATTAATTATAATTATATATAAGCCACCTGGTTTACGAGTGACCTCTTCACCTAGAGTACTTAAACAAACTTCGCCCTCTGAACTTGAGATTAAATCAACCAATCAAGCTGAAAGACAATACATAACGCCAACACCTACAGTGTATGCTTATAGTCCCTACCCAAATTAACAGAATTCTATTATTAGTCCTTTGATTCAGAGTTGCTTAGTCATAATTCTATCCCAAATTATCAGAATTCTATTATTAGTCCTTTGATTCAGAGTTGCGTAGTCATAATTCTATCCCAAATTATCAGAATTCTATTATTAGTCCTTTGATTCAGAGTTGCTTAGTCATAATTCTATCCCAAATTATCAGAATTCTATTATTAGTCCTTTGATTCAGAGTTACATACATGCTTATAGTCCCTATCCAAATTAACACAATTATATTATTAGTCCTTTGATTCAGAGTTACATACATGCTTATAGTCCCTACCCAAATTATCAAAATTTTATTATTAGTCATTTGATTCAGAGTTGCTTAGTCATAATTCTATCCCAAATTATCAGGAATAGATTAGTAGTCCTTTGATTCAGCGTTGCGTAGTCATAATTCTATCGCAAATTATCAGAATTCTATTATTAGTCCTTTGATTTAGAGTTGCGTAGTCATAATTCTATCTCAAATTATCAGGAATAGATTAGTAGTCCTTTGATTCAGCGTTTCGTAGTCATAATTCCATCCCCAATTATCAGAATTCTATTATTATTCCCTTGATTCCCAGTTACATACGTATAGTCCTTAAACAAATTATCAGAAGTTATAATTATTAACACATTGATTCAAAGTTACATACTTATAGTCATAACCCAAATTATCAGAATTCTATTATTAGTCCTTTGATTCAGAGTTACATAGTCATAGTTCTTACCCAAATATTAGAATTTTATTATTAGTCCTTTGATTTTGAGTTAGATGGTCATAGCCCTAAACGTTATTATCAAATTTCTGTTACTCATCTTCGATTCAGACGTACACATTTACTATGCAAATACAATACATTTTTTTTTCGCCCGTACGTTTTTTTCTAATTTACATAATGATTACATCTACCTTTTTGTTGTTAATGATCCCTGCTGGATGCTAATGGTGTATTTTCGCTTTTGCTGCCCCTTTGTCAGTCTGTTCCTGCATACATGAAGTCTGTTGCTGTTTTCAGGTCCGTGTTGCCGTCCACAAAAGCCTAACCCGAAGGCTCGTCTGGCACCGAAGCGGAGGTGTTGGCCCCAGAAGAAGCTCCGTCTACGTGTCTGTTCCTCCCCATACATGAAGTCTGTTGCTGTTTTCAGGTCTGTGTTGCCGTCCACAAAAGCCTAACCCGAAGGCTTGTCTGGCACCGAAGCGGAGGTGTTGGCCCCAGAAGAAGCTCCACCCACATGTCTGTTCCTCCCCATACATGAAGTCTGTTGCTGTTTTCAGGTCCGTGTTGCCGTCCACAAAAGCCTAACCCGAAGGCTCGTCTGGCACCGAAGCGGAGGTGTTGGCCCCAGAAGAAGCTCCGCCTACGTGTCTGTTCCTCTCTCCCAGTACATGAAGTCTGTTGCTGTTTTCAGGTCCGTGTTGCCGTCCACAAAAGCCTAACCCGAAGGCTCGTCTGGCACCGAAGCGGAGGTGTTGGCCCCAGAAGAAGCTCCACCCACATGTCTGTTCCTCCCCATACATGAAGTCTGTTGCTGTTTTCAGGTCCGTGTTGCCGTCCACAAAAGCCTAACCCGAAGGCTCGTCTGGCACCGAAGCGGAGGTGTTGGCCCCAGAAGAAGCTCCGCCTACGTGTCTGTTCCTCTCTCCCAGTACATGAAGTCTGTTGCTGTTTTCAGGTCCGTGTTGCCGTCCACAAAAGCCTAACCCGAAGGCTCGTCTGGCACCGAAGCGGAGGTGTTGGCCCCAGAAGAAGCTCCGCCTACGTGTCTGTTCCTCCACCGCCGCCAAGACCTTCCCTTCCTCCAGAGTCAGTAGCCGAAGGACCTCTTCTTTGTCACATCTAAAATCTAAGTCTGCCTTCTTCTTGACACCTCTCGTCATCAGACATCTTCCAATACTAACACTCACATCTTTCGCTTCCCAAGTAGTCAGCTTTATGCTTCTTATAACTTTTTTACTTTTCTTTTTCTAAAACACCTGGGTTTCGGAGCTCAAGTGTATCAGTACTCTAAGTCACTGAAGTATTCTTCTTGGTTCTTTTACTCCTCTTCTCCTTCCAGTCATCACCATAATCAAAAATTATAAAAAATTTTATCCTTCAGTCGTTATTTATATTTTTACATAGAAGATTATTTACATAAAAAAAGAACCGGAGAAAGAATGTGTAACACAATATTTGCGTGCATTTCATTGACTCCGAAACCCTGGTACAAGTAATGTTATTACGATTGAAGTTCCAACATATGTTTTATACTTAGACTTGATTTTTCGTTTATTTCATTTTTGAATAATGCTAGAGTGATATTAGCACTAGAAACTTTCTCAACCTCTAGAAACTTTGTCATCACTAGAAACTTTTTCTCACTAAAAATCTTTTCAGTCTCTAGTAACTTCTTCAGTCACTAAAAACTTCTTCTCACTAAAAATCTTTTAAGTCACTAGAAACTTCTCCAGCAATCACAAAATTTCTTCATTATCTAGATACTGCTTTAGTCACTAGAACCTTCTTCTCACGAAAAATCTTTTCAGTCACTAGAAAGTTCTCTTGCAATAACAAAATTTCTTCATTATCTAGATACTGCTTCAGTCACTAGAAACTTCTTCTCACTAAAAATCTTTTAAGTCACTAGAAACTTCTCCAGCAATCACAAAATTTATTCAGTATCTAGACTGGTTTAGTCACTAGAAACTTCTCCAGCAATCACAAAATTTCTTCAGTATCTAAATACTTTTTTAGTCACTAGAAACTTCTTCTCACGAAAAATCTTTTCAGTCACTAGAATGTTTTCCAGCAATCACAAAATTTCTTCAGTATAAAGATCCTTCTTCAGTCACTACCATCTTCTCCAGTAAACCCAAAATTCTTTTAGTATCTGAAAACTTTTTCAGTTACTAGAAACTTCCTTAGTAACCACAAAACATCATCAGTGACTACCAACTTCTTCAATCACAACAAACCATCTTCAGTCATTACAAACTTTTTCAGTAAAATTTTAACATTCTTGAGAGATGTTACAGAATAAATGGAAAGTAGTTTTGTAATTGGTAAAATGATATTTTATAATTATATCATGCATTAGTGCATTGATTCAGAGATATCTGTTTGTAATCAAACTACTACAATACTAAAATGAGTGCTAAAATCATAATTGATGCGGGGCAGTTTAGGTCAGTAGTACTAATGTACTCGGCTCAGAACTGGTAGGTACTGGGTTCCTAGACCTCCATTTAATCCTGTGAGAGGTGAATAAATCTAATTGCATCATCTCTCGATAAAAGATGTTAAGTCGTCGGGCCCGAGCCTGTACGATGTCATGCACTCGTTAAAGCTCCCCTACAATAAATACACTTGAGTTAGGCAAAATTTATGACTCCCAATATAGAATCAACAAGTAATGTGGCTCTCACATTACTAAAGTAGGTGGCAAATAATAATAGAGCCACGATTCCGTTCTTAGAACAGCACTAAATAGGTGAAAGCCTTATAAGTGTGGGCGTTGCAAAATAAAAACTTACTTGTTTTGTATTATTGTGCTTTGACCTCTTGTCGCTTAATATCATCCCATATTGTTGTTTACATTCAGTGTTTGTCTTGCATGTTTCACCTGTCATATTTATTGTAGTGCTTCTTTTCATTTCCAAAGCTCTTTTTTCCTACCTTTCACCTATTTTTTCCCCTTTAATACAATATATTTTATATTTTCAACCATTTTTCCATTTTTTTCACTATCTTATTTCTTTTTCATTTCTCTATTTTTCAACAATTCTTTTTTAAATCGCCCCCCCCCCCCCCCTCCCGCTTTTGCTTTTTTTTCTTCACATTTCCAATTAAAACTATTAAAACAATTTAATGAAGTTAAAAGAAAACTCCCTTTAAAACAGTAATTCTATCTGTTTCAATTTAACGATAATTTTCCAGCTTTCTTTTTGCATTGCATTCGCAATTCCGCAGAACCCTTCGAGTTCTTTTTTTTTTTTTTTTTTTACTGGAACAAATCTATTCTCACTTAATTAAAAATTACCAGGTGCATATTGAGTTTCTTTCTTACAATCTACTTTTAAATACACCATCCGATGTTTTAACTCTTAAATTATCTTTGCTTCAAATACTCCTAATTTTCATTTTAATCATTCCATTTTTCGACCGCAGTCTTCTTTTAATTGTTATAGTTACAGTGCCTAACGACAAAACATTGTTGTTATGGTGCCTACGACGTTTTAACAGTTTCTACCTAATTTAAGGACGTTGATTTCAGAAATGCTGTCGTTTTTCTTTCTCGGATGTAGTTTTTCTGCTACGGTATGCCACTCTCTCGCTGAGAAAGCTACAGTAAAGACAGGCAATTTGAGGAAACGATACTTTTATTCAACTTTAAGACACATATTCATTAATCTCACCCTAAATATTTGCAAATCGTATGCTGTACGTTTGGATTTCAACGTATATTCACCTCAAATACATTTAGTTTGTTTAAGAAATGTCGCTTAGAAGAGGATTCCTTTTTTATTGCTTAAAGCAATCCTCTAGCTCAGGGGTTCTCAAACTTTTTCTTCCAAAGACCCCTTGTAGGAATTTTATTTCTTTTCATTGACCCCCTACCTAAGTAATATATAACTTTAAATTACACAAAGCACGACACAGAAAAAAGAATAAAGAGAACACTTACAGAATTCAATATTTCGAACTGTTGTTCGTCATCAGGAGAGTAGACTAGAAGAGAGGACGAAGTGAGAGAGATCTCCCACGTCGAAGAACCGAGCGCAAATGAAGCTCATTTATTTCGGAATTAAACTCTCATATCAAAACATTAGACATATTTTATAAGTTATCAAAACATACTTTTTCATTACTCATGCTCACTTCCTCCCCAAATCTAGTTTATATTTACTTATTATTTTTATTACAATACGAATACCTTAATATTCAATTATAAATATTATTTTATTTATTATTATTAATATTATTATGTTCATTTTATTTATTTATTCATTTATTTTTATTTTTTATTTATAAATTTATTTTTTACTAAAGAGACATCCATAGACCCCCAATAGACCCCTTGGTGATCATAGACCCCACATGAAGCCCCATAGACCCCCAGGGGGTCCACATGGACCCCTTTGAGAATAGCTGCTCTAGTTCGGATAGCATCAGCCGTTTACTGGATTACAGATTCTGCATTGGGAGTCCTAAATTTTCCTTAAGTCAAGTGCATATGAACTACCAAGAAAGTAGGATAAGCATCCAGATGGTAACACACCGCGACAGGCTGGGCAGACCCATGCCCACCACCAACCATTCACAACAGTCCCAGCCGAATACATATGACCAGGAGTCTCTAAGAGGCTGGTAGTTTTGCTGGGGTAGAGAAAAGTCTTAAAAAAGGCAGGCAAAAAGCAGAAGAAGAAAAGATCGTCTTGGAACACCTCGCCGAGACCAGTGCGCGACTTAGCGGGCTTACCACCAGTGGACATCAGCCCATGCCTAGTAACCTAAGAGAGCAGGTAAAGCAACTGTTGTGCCCACACCGTTACGACAAGGGCGGAGTGCTCCCAGACCAGGCAAGCACTCCGCCCATGTTGTGCCTTTCTTAGTTCATACCATAGAAGGCATGTTAAGCCCCCCCACCACGACAAGGTGAAGGCACGTCGGGGGGGTTAATATAAAGTACGTCTACAATAAAAAGCTAGGTTAGACCAGTACCAATACTCGTCTCTGGACTGGTAGATTCAGGGTTCAATACCCACTCTGGTCCTAGATTTATTCACTTAGGAGCTAAATAAATCTGAGCACGTCGTCCCTCATAAAAGGCGTTAAGCGGTCCCGAGCCTGTACGATGCCAGTACTCGTTAAAGATCCCTACTCTATTACACTTGAGTTAGGTAAAAATTTAAAACTCGCAATGTAGTAGAATTTGTAGGGTAAAAAGCTAATGAAATGGTCTCCACATATAAAAATTTAATGGTATAAACAATGCGTTTCAACCAAGTATTGTTCCTCTTCAGGCATTAACTAAAAAATACAATGTCATCAAAGAGTTATCCATAGCACAAGTAAATATAGTACAAAATAAAAATAAAATAAGGAAGAGAGTACGAATCTACGGGTGAGTGTCTATGGTACTACTGACTGGGAATAGGATGGACGAGGGTGAGGGTATAGAGGTACATCTGTTTCATATTGGAAGGCAGATACATTTCATTGTTATTTTTTTTCCTAAAGGTTAGGCTATATTATACTATATTAACTTTGTACTATAGATAACTCTCTGATGACATTGTATTTTTTAATTAATGCCTGAGGAAGAACACTACGTGTTTAAAACGCATTGTTTATACCATTAAATTTTTATATGTGGAGACCATTTCATTAGCTTTTTACCCTACAATGAGTAAATACCACATAATAACTGATGACACTACGTTAGAAGTAGTAGAATTTATTGTGTGGTTATACGAAGTTCAATATTCGGCCTATGTGTATTCCCAGCGGGCCTGGAACTGCAACCTAACCACTGAAAACTGCGAAACTTGAGTGCCAAGTTTATTGCTCAGCTTCGGAACAGCAGCAAACATATATATTCAACTTTATTACATCTATGTTAAATCATTAGTTGTGCAATCCGTAATTGTGTGGTATTTACTCATTCTGAGGTAAAATGGATAAACCAACAAAGATGAAACCTAGAATCACAAAGAATAAATTAAAAAATAAATTTAAAAAAACAAGTTTATTTCCTCTAAATTATTGGTTCTGGCCTTCTCTATTTCAGTTAACGGTTTCAAGCATACCCGAAGCCTTTGTCACCTTATCTCCTATATGCCTGCCTATCCCCACTCTTTCGCAACGGATCTGTTTCCTACTAGTTGTTTTCACTTGACCAACCCGTCAGTACCACATCCTTGGGTATGTCTTGAATTCTCTTAATTGAACTTTTATTTTTTATTATTTCACTCTAATTTTTGTAACTAGTTAGATATAATTTGTATTATAGTGTCTCCCTGATGATGAACACAAAGTGTTCGAAACGCGTTGAATAAAACTTCATTTCTGTGGAAACTTTTGTTGGTTTATCCATTTTACCTCAGAATACATCTATTTTTTTTTTCAGGTATAGAATTCTCTCTCTCACTCTCTCTCTCTCACTCTCTCTCTCTTTCTCTTTCAAACACACATACACACACACAAACCTGTAAAATTGAGTTTAATAATTACAGTGTCATATTGTAATATAGAGTATATGTAACACAGAGTGAAAACTAAACCACAAAGAAAAAGAAAAGAAATAAATGCTCTGTCGACATTCACTTTATGTCATCAGGGAACAAACAAAGTAAGTAAAAAGAAAGCAACAGGAATGTTAACCAGGAGAAAGGTAACAAAACAGCTGGAAAACATACGTGACAATATAGCTTAATAGAAAAAAAATTACAATAAAATCAAACAATACAAAATACACATTGTAAGAAAAAAAATAATAAAAAACTAATCGAAAAAAATAATTTCTAGAATAAAAAAATATGTATTTATTTGTTTTTTAATTAATGTTTATGTATAGTATATGTATTATGTTTAGTTACATGTATACATATATAATATATAAAAATATATATATATATATAATATATTTGTAAAAGTTGGGAGCAGTCCTTCTTCAATACATGCTTTTAAAAACTGGATGTCTGTTTCCACTTGATTTAATTTTGTCTTATATTATAAATTTTGTCTTATACAAAATTAAATCAAGTGGAAACAGACATCCAGTTTTTAAAAGCATATATATATATATATATATATATATATATATATATATATATAATACTCTCCTGAAGACGGCAAGACGCCGAAATTATCGAGATTCGTGAGTGTTCGTCCTTTTTCTTGTGTTCTCTAGCTGTAACTTTAATTATATATATATATATATATATATATATATATATATATCAATGATCAAACCACAATATGAAATGGGAAAACAAGACTAAGATCTTTCAACCGTAACAAACGGTTTTCATTAGAGTCAAAAACCCAACTTAAAACACTAAATGCAGAAAACATCTGGTGAGGGGTTGAGAAGAGTGGGAGGGAAGAGTTATATTTTAAAAGGGTGAAAGCGCAAGAAAGGACTAATGTCCAGAAAGGGATGTTTGGGGAAACAAAGGAGTACAGTAAGAAAAAGTAAAAAAACTAACCGCTAGCTGTCAACCCTCTTTGAAGAGGCTATTGCCCTCGTAACGAAAGTATCAAGTTTGAAGAGACCGTTACTAATGTTTATGATATTTGATATATTATATTTAATTACAGACGATTCAATTAAAATCAATTATATTCATCTTCTCAATCCCTCACCAGATGTTTTCTGCATTTAGTGTTTCAGTTGGGTTTTTGACTCTGACGAAGACCGCTTGTTACGGTTGAAAGATCTTAGTCTTGTTTTCCCATTTCTTATTGTGGTTTGGTTATTGATTGTTATTTCACGTGTTTATGTGAAATCTTTATATATATATATATAGTTAACACATGAAAGACAAAAAACAAATAAAGACACACACAAAAGACTCACTACGATATTTCGACAGCCGTCGTCATCGGGTAGAAGTAGTCCCTTTGAGTAGCTGAAGCTAACTGAGTGGTAGGCCGAATGCGAACGATATATATATATATCAATGATCAAACCACAATGTGAATGGGAAGAAAGACTTTCAACCGTAAGAAGCGGTTTTCGGCAGAGTCAAAAAATCAACTGATTTCTTATTGTGGTTTGATCATTGATTGTTATTTCACGTGTTTATGTGAAATCTTTATATATATATATATATCAATGATCAGATCACAATATGAATGGGAAGAAAGACTAAGATCTTTCAACCGTAAGAAGCGGTTTTCGTCAGAGTCAAAAACCCAACTGATTTTTATCAGTTATGTGAAATCTTATATATATATTTATATATATAAAGATTTCACATAAACACGTGAAACAACAATCAATGATCAAACCACAATAAGAAAGATAAGATCAAACCACAATACCAAATAAGAAAGTCTTGTTTTCCCATATATATATATATTTCACTGATGTCATTTTCTTCACCAGTATTTCAAGGTTTCTGAATACCTTCTTCCTTCCTTTTATCCAAACTTTGGAGAATGTTAATTAAGTAGGAACTGATATGTTTCGACTGGCAGTCATCTGCAGGGTAACTAAAAAAAAAAAATGTTAAGAGTCTTTAGAGATGGTATTAAGACACAGTTTACAGTAATCGTTTAAAGTAGCTCTTAGTCCTGTTGCTCAACAGCTACTGGCTGAATTGGGGTGGATGGTGAGGTATATATATATATAATATATATATATATATATATATATCAATGATCAAACCACAATAAGAAATGGGAAAACAAGACTAAGATATTTCAACCGTAACAAGCGGTCTTCGTCAGAAAACTAACTCAGTTGGGTTTTTGACTCTGACGAAGATCGCTTGTTACGGTTGAAAGATCTTAGTCTTGTTTTCCCATTTCTTATTGTGGTTTGATCATTGATTGTTGTTTCACGTGTTTATTGTGAAATCTTTATATATATATATATATATATATATATATATATATATACAGGGTGTTCCAAAAGTAACCAAACCGCAAACTTAAATAAAAATTGTACATCAAAAACAACAAATGTAATAGGTATATTTAGTATTTACAAATGTTCAAAATGTTTACCTTGAACTTCAATACAATCACTACATCTTTGGACAACACTGCGATATACTTTCTGGCAAGTTTCCTCTGAAATTTGGTTCCATTCGTGCTGAATACTTTGTTTTAGTTGATCAATTGTTCTGGTCTTTTTAGCATAAACTACGTTCTTTAGAACTCTCCATAGAAAAAAATCAGGCGGGGTCAGATCTGGGGATCTGGCAGGCCATTCGATTGGTCCTCGGCGACCAATCCAACGTCCCGGAAATGTTTCAACAAGCCATTGTCGAACATTTTAGGTGTAGTGCGCAGGTGCTCCATCTTGTTGAAAATGAAGATCACCGAAATGGGGGAACTCATTAACAATAGGAAATTTAATTTAGACATAAAAGAAGAAATGAAATGTGCTTGTTGTAAATTGACATTTTGAACATTTGTAAATACTAAATATACCTATTACAATTGTTGTTTTTGATGTACAATTTTTATTTAAGTTTGCGGTTCGGTTACCTTTGTAACACCCTATATATATATATATATATATATATATATTGACTGCTCTTCCACTTGTTTCCTGCTCATATATGTATTAAATGTCTACATGGTTGTGATTAAAGACTAATACGTTCTTTTGTTGCAGATCCAATGTTTGACAACCAACCGAGCACCTTGCTGACCTCCACTATACTAGAATTCAATAGATACTGTACTCAGTATGACTGGCACAGTATACACTTATCAAGTAGACATGATTGCGCTTCGTATCCATCCAGTGTAGTTATAAATGTTTCTCATATTCTTTTATTCCTTCTTTTTTTATAAACAAATAAAATTGTGAATATAGTTAGGGTTTCTTAAAGAAAAATTAATTTTTAATCTACATTAGTTTTGTAATAAAAAAAAAATAATTTTGTATTACATTTAAATTATGAGATAAGAAATATAAATGGTTTTAAAGATAAATTTATGTAATATTCATTTGCTTATATATACATGAAATGGTTCGGTCAATTTTCCAGGATAAAAAATCAAACTCTCGTTGCCAACGTTTCGGTTTTATTTAAAACCTTTTTCATAGGCAGAAGTAAGAATTTTTTAACTAAGAAAATGAAATTTACATTGTTGTTCTTTTAAATAATGTAAATTATATTTTCTTAGTTAAAAATTCTTACTTATGCCTATGAAAAAGGTTTTATTTATTATCCTGGAAAATTGACCGAACCCCGATTAGAAAACACACCTATTCTATCAAACGGTCGATATATTATTGAATCTGTTATACATGAAATGCATACACTGGTAAAGAAAAAGCCGTAGTTTGCGAATACTTGATTAGCATTTTTAATCTTGCTAAGTAAGAGTTTCGAAATTCCATCCTTGCAATATATTTCATTTCAAATACAGTCATTGAAAGCTACTCTCCGGTTTGTTTATCACGACTTCAGTACATTAAGGATGGTTACTCAATATTTATCAATAATTTAAAATTGAGGAATTGTGGTGCCAAAGTTGTCCTCACGAAGTAGAAGACAGCGAGTGCCCACAGAATTCTCTGGCTTGACGACAGTAGAAGTGAAGACACTGGACGAGTGACTAACCTATCAAGAACTCGTCGAAATGATGAGAGACTAACCGACGACGAACTCGTCAAAATGATGAGTGACTAACCGACGACGAACTCGTCAAAATGATGAGTGACTAAACGACAAGGAACTCACCGAAATGACGAGTGACTAACCGACGAGGAACCCGTCGAAACGACGAGTTACTGGACGAGTGACTAACCTATGAGGAACCCGTCGAAATGACGAGTGACTAACCGACGAGGAACCCGTCGAAATGACGAGTGACTAACCGACAAGGAACTCACCGAAATGACGAGTGACTAACCGACAAGGAACTCGTCGAAATGACGAGTTACTGGACGAGTGACTAACCTACGATGAACTCGTCGAAATGACCAGTGACTGAGCGACGAGGAACTCGTCGAAATGACGAGTGACTAACCGACAAGGAACTCACCGAAATGACGAGTGACTAACCGACAAGGAACTCACCGAAATGACGAGTGACTAACCGACAAGTAACTCGCCGAAATGACGAGTGACTAACCGACAAGTAACTCGCCGAAATGACGAGTGACTAACCGACGAGGAACCCGTCGAAACGACGAGTTACTGGACGAGTGACTAACCTATGAGGAACTCGTCGACATGACGAGTGGCTAACTGACGAGGAACCTCTCGAAATGACGAGTGACTAAACGACAAGGAACTCGCCGAAATGACGAGTGACTAACCGACTGTAGAAAAATCACAACAAATAAACACTTTGTCTTCTGATGACGACGATTGTCGAATCATAGAAATGACAGTTGTCTGTAACCATATTTTATTACTTTCGTTATTATTTTTATCTAAAGTCATATTGACCATTTCTGTTTGTTATATATGTATGAGTGTCGAAATATGACTCCAAATGAGTAAATGGTAGCTGGATGTTTACATACATATGTAAGAGTAAAACACAGAAGGCAGATATGACCCTTTGGCTCTTCAGAACAGACGGAATAACAGCTACTCTAACAAGAGTCTGTTCTGTACTATAATAAGTTTATTTTATTTTCTATAGTGCTTCAGATTTAGTTTTAATTCCAATTAAAAAATCATACATTATTCTTTACCCATTTACTGACCTCTTGTCACACCCCCTACCCCTTCCACAACCACTTTCAACCCCTAAAAACTAACAAGTAGTACCTACTCTAAGCGAAGATCCGTTTTTCCATTAATGAGCTCACCCCCTATATATATAACTCTCACTCTTTCTTTTTTATTTCTCACCCCCCACCCTCATCCCAAACCCTCCCCTCCTAACCACTCAACCCCACAGTGATGCCAACCGTCATGTCATTAGTATACAATGTTAAAAAAAAAAAGTCTCCCTTTCCAAAAACATCAATTCAATACATTTGTGTTTTTATTATTAAATATTAAAAAAAAATTTAATTACTTGATCATTAAATTTTTTTTTTCAACTAATGAACCCTTATAAAAGGGAACAAAGTCAAAGTAAAATAATAGAAACAAAAAGTTCTTTATTTATTTTCCCCCTTAGCTGTTTTAATTAGATTGAATTATATAATTAATTAAATAAAAATAAGTAAAAGTCTATTTAAATTCTAAATAATATACGTAACAATTGTTTTTCTCTTTTTTTTTTGTTGTTTATAAGAATTGTTTACAAAAGATGATCCAGTATATAACATGCGATTAATCTTTTGTTTGTGTTTTCCTAATGTAGCGATTGTAGGTTTTCGCCCTTTAGTGCTGTTCTAGGGGAGGAATTTTGTTTTGGTACTCATTTTAGTAATGGGCGATCCACAGTACCTGTTCATTCTACATTGGGAGTCCTAAATGTTTGGTTAAACTGAAGTGTGTTTAGAGTGAGGGATCTTTAACGAGTATCTGACATTGTAAAGGCTTGTGACCGACGGTTTATTGTTCTTTCGAAGGTACGACGTGCTCAGATTTATTCACCTACCACGTGAATAAATCGAGGGTCAAGTTGGTATCGAATATTGGACCTACCAGATGCGAGGCGAGTACGTTAACCACTGAGCTAACCTGTCCCTCAGGTTTATTATTTGTGCGCCCGTTTCAGTAATGGGTGAGCCACAATACCTGTTGATTCAACATTGGGAGTCCTACATTTTACCTAACTCAAATGTATTTGGAGTAGAGTTCTTTAGCGGTAAGTGGCATCTTAGAGATGACTGATTCCTACTAAGCCATTAATCTTAGAACTACTACCTGGTATGTAATAGGATCCGGCCGTCCTTGGAAGGGAAGCGCGCAGTAACCCGGGATCTGACTTCACCTAAGAGTGTACCAGACTTCAACTCCACCTAATGGACATTACCGAATTGTAAAGGTCGGCGGTCTAGCTCCCTCCTATTGCTTTGCCAGCAAACTCCCGAGTAGATAACACTTCTCACACAGAGACTCTCTAGAGAGTCCATCCTTCCTGGACATCCTTCCATCTTACGGGACAACAAAGTAATTCCCGCATGGGCTACCCCCGCTCCCTTGGTACCGACAGTGTTTGAAGGGCTCTCGGGTAGGTACTAAGCTTGTCTTGGTACAGGTGAGGTCAGAGGTCATGAAGCCTTCCGCCTGTTAATCAGACTAAGCAGCTCTAGAGCGCGCTCTAGCGGATCAACACCGACGGATATTCACGTAGAAATCAGGGGGCCTGCCTCCCTACAGAAGGAGAAACCTCCCAGGAGATTGCCCCTGAGTACTCAAGACAGCTTCTTCACATAGTGCTCTTGTCTGGCTTACCTACAAAGCCTTACAGTTTTAGGACTCCCCTAGTGTTCTTATGAACTCGTCGTCCCCTCCGAAGAGGGCACGACCCCGGAGAATGCCCGTTACCCCGGGGCCAAGGCTTGCTACTGGTAGTCCATCGATCCCCCATCAGGGCGTTATTGTGAGGAGTGTTGTTAGTACCTCAAGAGAAAACGACTCATAGAGTGAGATTTGTAATCTTTAAACGCCACTTGTCTCGGGCTAGTTATGAGAGCCTCTAAGGTCTCCTGTTGGCTAACTGACCCCTTTACTGAATATAAATGAGCTCGAATGGGGTGGTATTTAATTGTCCCCACTCTGATCTCCTGACAAGAGTCCAAGCCTCTACCAGGCAAGTAACAGTTGTTCAGTCCATTCAGCTGAGTTCAAGACCCGTTCCCACTGGTAAGGGTTTAGGGTCTCTAGCTCCCCTGTATGTTAAGCAGGCATCCTCCAGAGAAGTTACTGCTTCTCACACAGCAACCACAAGGGTCTACCCAACTTGGTGGAGAACCAACAACCTCAGTTGATGGGATGGACAGAGAACCCCTCCATGGGCCCTCGCCACCCTTAGTACCGACTTATTTTAAGAGTTTCAGATCAAACTCTGGACCAAAGGTCCTACTGAACCTGCTTAGATACAGGTAAGGTCAGTAACCTTTTTTGCCCCAGGTACAAAGAACCTGTGGATATAAAGCGAAAACAGCAATTGGTAGGGCTGCATGGCCCCACTAGGGGCTTCAGGTCCTACTGAACGTACTCAGCTACACGTAAGCTCAATGGCCTTTGTAGCCCCTGGTTCAAAGAACCTGTGGATATAAAGCCAATACAGCTATTGGTAGAGCTGCATGGCCCCACTAGGGGGGCTTCAGGTCCTACTGAACCTACTCAGGTACACGTAAGCTCAATGGTCTTTGTAGCCCCTGGTTCAATGAACCTGTGGATATAAAGCCAATACAGCTATTGGTAGAGCTGTATGGCCCCACTAGGGGCTTCAGGTCCTACTGAACCTACTCAGCTACACGTAAGCTCAATGGCCTTTGTAGCCCCTGGTTCAAAGAACCTGTGGATATAAAGCCAATACAGCTATTGGTAGAGCTGCAAGGCCCCCACTAGGGGCGATCTGACATAGTAAAAACTCAGGACCGACGGCTTAGCATCCCTCTTTGAGACACAACATACTCAGATTTATTCACTTCCTACAGGAACAAATCGAGGGCCCAAGTAGGCACTGAACCCTGGCTCACCTGTCTAGAGCCGAGCACTGTGCCACTATGCTAACCTCTCGCAATGCATTCATCATACTAGGTATTCTTTTATAAGTTGTATAAGGTTGTAACTTCAATAATCTAAAATATTATTACCTCTGAAGATGTACAATTTTTATAAAAAATAATATTGTAATTTCATTAATACAAATCATGCAAACTTCTGAAGATGTACTGGTATATGTATGAAATACGTATATAATGTCAATAATAGAATATGAATTAAAATCTCTGAAGATGTATAACTTTGTTATGGTTACCTCTGAAGATGTAAAAGTACTTGTAATTCGTTACTTAATAACTTCTAATATTGTTTGACACTAAACTCAGTAAATGTACCGACACTTGCAAAAAGTAAACTTGTGTATTCAATAATACACATTATCCGAACCTCTGAAGATGTACTGATACATGTATGAAATACGCTTGTAATTTCAATAATAGAATATGATTTAAACATCTGAAGATGTACAACTTTGTTCAATAAATGACATACTTTAATCACTCAAAACATGCATACCTCTGAAGATGAATCATCTGTTATTAATGAAATCTTTGGTGACACTAAACGCTGTAAATACACTATTATATATGTAAAATAAGTTTTATTGATTTGTTGAAGATGTACCTGTCATAAATACGCTTGTAGCTTCAATAACACAACACTCTTACCTCTGAAGATGTATAGTTTTCAATAATAACTAACTTATAACTTCGGTGACATTTATCACACTAACCTCTGAAAACATAACAAAATATATATATATAATAAAATTAACAACTGTAATAACAAAACACGCTTACCTCTGAACATGAACTAACATCTTAATACATAATTCAATTAGTTTGATAAATTTTCATTGTCACAAAAACACTTACCTCTGAAGATACCAGTGGCGTAGCAAAGGAGGGGGGCAGGGGTGGCTTTTAGATGAGAAAAAAAAACAAATTAAAATACTAATAAAAACGCAAACAACAAAATCTTAATTTTATACTAAAATGAGTTTTAAAGGTCGTAATTGTTTTTTATGTTTTACGTGTCTAAGACTGTTTTAAAACGGATTTTTCAACTGTAAATTTTCCAAACTAATTTTTTAAAGCTGTTAAAACTTGACTACATTTATTTCCATAACGAGTTAATTTCATTTATCAAATTTTTTTTAGATTTTAATTAATCTGTTTTTTTTTTGGAAAATCTTTGATTTTCTTTTGATGATGACTGTATATGTATACGAGTACTGTAATAAGATGAAACTCTAGGACTATTAACAGCAGGATAAAATTAGATTCTTTATTATAATTGTATGAAAATATTTTGAAAAATTTCCAGAATTTTGAAGGTTAACGGATTATCAAGCTCAGAGCAGGGGGGGAGGGGGGCAAATCTTACGTCCGCCCCGGGGGGTGGCAAATCTTACGTCCGCCCCGGGGTGGCAAATCTTACGACCACCCCAGGGGTGGCAAATCTTACGACCGCCCCAGGGGTGGCAAATCTTACGTCTGCCCCGGGGGTGGCAAATCTTACGTCCGCCCCGGGGTGGCAAATCTTACGACCACCACGGGGGTGGCAAATCTTACGACCGCCCCAGGGGTGGCAAATCTTACGTCTGCCCCGGGGGTGACAAATCTTACGACCACCCCAGGGGTGGCAAATCTTACGACCGCCCCAGGGGTGGCAAATCTTACGTCTGCCCCGGGGGTGGCAAATCTTACGTCCGCCCCGGGGTGGCAAATCTTACGACCACCACGGGGGTGGCAAATCTTACGACCGCCCCAGGGGTGGCAAATCTTACGTCTGCCCCGGGGGTGACAAATCTTACGACCGCCCCAGGGGTGACAAATCTTACGACCGCCCCGGGGGTGGCAAATCTTACGTCCGCACCGGGGGTGACAAATCTTACGACCGCCCCAGGGGTGGCAAATCTTACGTCCGCCCCGGGGGTGACAAATCTTACGACCGCCCCAGGGGTGACAAATCTTACGACCACCACGGGAGTGGCAAATCTTACGACCGCCCCAGGGGTGGCAAATCTTACGTCCGCCCCGGGGGTGACAAATCTTACGACCGCCCCAGGGGTGGCAAATCTTACGTCCGCCCCGGGGGTGACAAATCTTACGACCACCCCAGGGGTGACAAATCTTACGACCGCCCCAGGGGGTGACAAATCTTACGACCACCACGGGGGTGGCAAATCTTACGACCGCCCCAGGGGTGGCAAATCTTACGTCCGCCCCGGGGGTGACAAATCTTACGACCGCCACAGGGGTGACAAATCTTACGACCGCCCCGGGGGGGGGGGGGGGGCAAAAATAGTTGCTACTCCACTGAGAGATATCTTATCACCTAATCAAGACAACTATTTCGCATATTTCTTCATGTCTTCTAAAGAATTATATGTATATTTAAAAAATCTGATGAAAAATAAAATGATACAGGGTATTCATCAATTTTGTAGAAAATATCTAGCGTTTCCCTTATATTTGTTAACTACCACTCGGTGATATGTGATATACAACCCTTGTGATATTGTAATAATTTATGTAGCAACAAATTGATGTATATTAATTTTTGCTAAATAAAAAATATATATTTAGAAAGGATTTTTGATTTCATACCATATCAAATATTACTCTAATGTTATTCTCTTGTGTTCTACGAGTACATGTATATTGTTAATTACTTGATAAACGGAAAGACGATCCAAAGTGGACACAATAACAGTTTAAAATTGAAAAATATGTAGCACACAAAGTAAAGAAACTCAAAATTTTCGGGCAATCCGTTATCAGGAGAAAAGAGAAAGGGAGACTAAGCACATTGTAGACAGAACGGCTAGTAACCATACTGGGTTACTAACCGTTGCGTCTACAACTTGGTGCTTGGTCTCCCTTTCTCTTTTCTCCTGATAACGGACTGCCCGAAAATTTTGAGTTTCTTTACTTTGTGTGCTACATATTTTTCAATTTTGAACTGTTATATTGTTATTTATTGATATAAGGGGGATTTCAAAAATTACGTCTACACAAAAAAAAAAATTTTTATGAAAACTAACAACGAGTTTCGAACACTTAATGCTCTTCATCAAGTTTATATCTAAAAAAAAATATACTTATCTCTGAGCTTTAAGAACATCAGAGTAAACTATTTGAAATTGAATATAATATATGAATGTTGAATAGCACTAATGATGTTTTTAACAAGGGAATTAGTATGAAAAATGACTTAATTAACCCTGAACCTTAATAAAACATGACACATACTGAAACATGAACCTATTTGTATGTAACAAAAGATTTTAGTTACCTCTAAATTTATTTACCTATGATTTTAGTTACTTCTAAATTTGTTTATCTTCCAGTATGTTTTCATGTTTATTATGATTCAGGATTCATTAAGTTATTTTTCATACTAATTCCCTTGTTAAAAAACCTTAATAGTGAATTCAACATCCATATATTAATTCTAATTATACTATTAAATATATATATATATATATATATTATTAAAGTTGGCAGCAGCTAATACATATAATACATGTTTGAAAGAAGATCTGCTGCCATCATACACAAATATATGTATATATATATATATATATATATATATATATATATATATATATAGTATAAGTGGGCAGCAGGTCTTTTGGATACAGATTGAATTGAAATGTGCAGCAGCCTCTGCATTGACAACCTTTTTACTGATAGCCTCTATTTTTCGTACAATCGTCCTTTGCTCTAGAGGTAATTTCCATAAGTAAGGTTTCACATATTTTAAACCTGAAGATGACTAATGTGTGGTCGAAAGCTTGTGATTTTTTAGTGTATCGTGTTTTCAATATAGTCATTTAGTTTTATCAGTTGTTTACCTTGTGTGTCTACATGTCTCTGGCCAATTGCTTATGGAAATTACCTCTAGAGCAAAGGACGATTGTACGTAAAATAGAGGCTATCAGTAAAAAGGTTGTCAATGCAGAGGCTGCTGCACATTTCAATTCAAATATATATATATATAACAAACACTTTTTCTTCTTCTCGGAGTTTGGTCAGGGTAAATACTCGTATATGGAATCACCTTTTTGCCAACGTTTCGTCTTTATTTTAAGACATCCTCAGGGCTATAAACTAACAAAAAAACAATAAACTATGGACATTTGTCATTTCTACGTTAGAAACATCATAAAAAAATTGAAAAAAACTTACTCAAGGCTGACAACAACCGTTAACCGTATATATATATATATATATATATATATATATATATATAAAATCAATGATCAAAGTACAATATGAAATGAGAAAACAAGACTAAGATCCCTCAACCGTAACAAGCGGTCTTCGTCAGACCGCTTGTTAAGGTTGAGAGATCTTAGTCTTGTTTTCCCATTTCATATTGTGCTTTGATCATTGATTGTTATTTCACGTGTTCATGTAAAATTTTTATATATATATGAATATATGAATGATCAAACCACAATATGATAATGGCAAAACAAGACTAAGATCTGTCAATCGTAAAAAGCGGTCTTTGTCAGAGTCAAAAAACCAACTGAAACACTAGATGCAGAAAACATCTAGTGAGGGGTTGAGAAGAGTGGGAGGGAAGAGTGCTATTTTAAAAGGGTGAAAGCGCAGGAAAGGACTAATATCCAGAAAGGGATGTTTGGGGAAACAAAGGAGTACAGTAAGAAAGAGTAAAAAACTATCCGCTAGCTGTTAGCCCTCTTAGAAGAGGCTATTGCCCTCGTAACGAAAGTATGAAGTTTGAAAAGACCGTTAAAATGTTTATAATATTTGATCTATTAAATTTAATTAGAGACAATTCAATAATATTTCTTAACAACATTGATTTTTCATAGGTAATAAATTTAGCTCCTGTCCAATTATTATGATGATTTTCATAAACACGTGAAACTTTTCATATTGTGGTTTGATCAATGATTATTATTTCACGTATTTATGTCAAATATTTTGATATCTAAATATATATATAACGAATATATATATATATATATAGGTCGTTATCAGACTTTGGAGTGATTCACATTTATTCCTGACAACGAGGACATTGAAATATAGCAGTGAGTTCAGTGATTTTTTTTTTCTGTGTGTTCTTTTGAAAATTCTAGTTTATATATATGCATATATATATATAATAAAAATATTTCACATAAACACGTGAAATAACAATCAATGATCAAACCACAATAAGAAATGGGAAAACAAGACTAAGATCTTTCAACCGTAACAAGCGGTCTTCGTCAGAGTCAAAAACCCAACTGAGTCAGTCAGTTGGGTTTTTGACTCTGACAAAGACCGCTTGTTACGGTTGAAAGATCTTAGTCTTGTTTTCCCATTTCTTATTGTGGTTTGATCATTGATATATATATATATATAATCTAGGAGGTGTCAGAGCTTATTTTTCTTCATTCTGATTCTTCCTACGACATTTTGTCTCATATAAATATCTTAGGTGTTGCTGGTCTGAATACTGGGCGGTGACTGAGTGTCGGCTTGGCGAGTAGCTGGTGGTTGGTCACCTAGTAGCTGCAGTGTGCGTGAAACCCCCGTGTGTTGACGATTAATTAATGGGTTGTGCTTCATGATTTTCATGGCTTCATATATTTGCAGTCTGGCTGGATCATTAATTTTCTTTAAAATGATGGTGTTTTGAAGAAGGTCCTGGCGGGTGAGTTTTCTTCCATGTTCCTCGGAGGTGTGTCTGTTCCTCAGAATGAAGAAAAATAAGCTCTGACACCTCCTATATTATATAAAGAATAGTAAATAAATAAATATATATATATATATATATATTATATATATAGCTATATATTATATATATATATTTCAATTAAAATAATTTACTCTGATGTTTTTAAAGCTCACAGACATTTATATTTTTTAGATGTAAACTTATAGAACACAACGTGGTTGAATCGTGTTGTTAGTTTTCATATTAAACGTTTTTTTTTGTGGAAACGAAATGTTTGAAAGGCGACAATACAACAGATTGCACAAGTAATGATTTATTTATTTTTTTGAAGCTCGCATACACACACATATAATTATTTTTCATTACTATACTTCATAGTCTTATTTATTCACTATTCACTTTTTGTTTTGGTATTTAGTTTACGTTATCTCCTGATTCGAGGCTACGTTTTACCTAGGATTCGTGTCTACATTTGAATCATTTAAAATTATAAGCCATAAACCAATAAATCGTGTCTACGTATCTATGATTTGTGTCTAAATTTGAATTATTAAAAACTATAAACCAATAAATCGTGTATAATTTCTGTCTACGTTTGAATGAGTAAAAATTATAAAACATAAATTAACCTTAAATCGTGTCTACGTTTGAATCTGCAAAAATTATAAAACATAAACCAATAAATCTTGCCTACGCTTCAATCAGTAAAAATTATAAACCATAAACCAATAAATCGTGTATAAGTTATGTATGATTTGTATCTACGTTTGAATCAGTAAAAATTATAAAACATAAACTAATAAATCGTGTCAACGTATCTATGATTGGTGTCTACGTTTGAATTATTAAACAGTATAAACTATATAACCAATAACTCGTGTTTACGTTTATGTATGATTTCTGTCTACGTTTGAATCTGTAAAAATTATAAAACATAAATAAACCTTAAATCGTGTCTACGTTTGAATCTGCAAAAATTATAAACCATAAACCAATAAATCGTGTCTACGCTTCAATCAGTAAAAATTATAAACCATAAACCAATAAATCGTGTCTACGGTTCAATCAGTAAAAATTTTAAACCATAAACCAATAAATCGTGTCTACGTATCTATAATTTGTGTCTACGTTTGAATCTGTAAATTATAAACCACAAACCAATAAATCGTGTCTACGTATCTATAATTTGTGTCCACGTTTGAATCTGTAAAAATTATAAACCACAAACCAATAAATCGTGTCTACGTATCTATAATTTGTGTCTACGTTTGAATCTGTAAAAATTATAAACCACAAACCAATAAATCGTGTCTACGTATCTATAATTTGTGTCTACGTTTGAATCTGTAAAAATTATAAACCACAAACCAATAAATCGTGTCTACGTATCTATAATTTGTGTCTACGTTTGAATCTGTAAAAATTATAAACCACAAACCAATAAATCGTGTCTACGTATCTATAATTTGTGTCTACGTTTGAATCTGTAAAAATTATAAACCACAAACAATAAATCGTGTCTACGTATCTATAATTTGTGTCTACGTTTGAATCTGTAAAAATTATAAACCATAAAACCAATAAATCGTGTCTACGTATCTATAATTTGTGTCTACGTTTGAATCTGTAAAAATTATAAACCACAAACCAATAAATCGTGTCTACGTATCTATAATTTGTGTCTTCGTTTGAATCTGCAAAAATTATAAACCATAAACCAATAAATCGTGTCTACGCTTCAATCAGTAAAAATTATAAAACATAAACCAAGAAATCGTGTCTACGGTTCAATCAGTAAAAATTTTAAACCATAAACCAATAAATCGTGTCTACGTATCTATAATTTGTGTCTACGTTTGAATCTGTAAAAATTATAAACCATAAACCAAAAAATCGTGTCCACCTATCTACGATTTGTGTCTACTTTTGAATTATTAAAAACTATAAACAATATAACTAATAAATCCTGTCTACTTAACAGATTTACTTAAACAATTTCTAGTTCAATATAAACAATGTAAATAAATGTCAACAACCGACATGTGATCCATAAATCAAATATTTTATGGATTTTTAGCTCTTTGATGTAAGTGAAATTTGGGCAAAATTTCATTATTCTTTAATGAGCCATTTTGTTTCAAAAACAAAAATGTGTAAATGCATAAAATGCACAATAGAGCTTTATTGATTAATAAAATATTGCAAAAAAAATTACCTCAAGTCATCCTCCGCATAATGATCTATTTTTAGGTATAATTTCATTTTGATCAGTCAAAGAGTATGGGTTGAGTAGTCCTCAGATTGAATCGTAAGTCAAAATTTGTATATTTCATTTAAAAAAAATTTTTCTAATTCCTTTGAAATCTAAAGTTTTTCCAGATATTGCTGTTTTTGTCACTTCCATGATAATCCATAATTTAAAGACTCTCAATTAATAGTTTACGAGAAAAAAAATGTTGTCTCAAAACACATTTTGGCCTTAAAAGTGATTTTCCCATCATGCGTAAGAGCGCCTTAACTATGTAGCATATATATACAGATATATATATATATATATATATATATATACTTTTTTTCGTTGGAAATACGATCCAAAACGGACAAATATAGTTCAATATAAACAAAGAAACATAGAGAAATCAAAAGAACACACTTACAGTCTCTAATTTTCGGTTTGAACCGTCTTCAGGAGAAATAAGAGAGGGAAACCAAGCGCACTGGTTCAGAGACGGTTGGAGACCTGCTGAGCTCAGCTACAGGTAAGGTTAGTGACCTTTTTACCTATAACCTTGGTTGACTTCGTCCCAAAATTTGACTTTTCGTCTAAATTAGGTGGATATACCTAGTACTGGCGTCCCCGTCGCAGAGGTGGTATCAAACTCTGGATCAAAGGTCCTAATGAACCTGCTCAGCTACAGGTAAGGTTAGTGACCTTTTTACCTTTAACCTTGCTTGACTTCGTCCCAAAATTTCACTTTTCGTCTAAATTAGGTGGATATACCTAGTACTGGCGTCCCCGTCGCAGAGGTGGTATCAAACTCTGGATCAAAGGTCCTAATGAACCTGCTCAGCTACAGGTAAGGTCAATGGCTTTTTTACTTCTAACCTTGGTCCCATTCGTAACTTCGTCCCATTGGTGTAAATTAGGAGTGAATGTACCTAGTACTGGCGTCCCCGTCGCATAGGTGGTAATTATGTCTGCTGCACAGTACAGGGCAGGCTGTTCCAAGCGCGCCAGCCTATAGGCCGATGTTATGTCTTAGCCGGCAGGTTTGCTTAGAAAAGGCTATAGCCCAGGTTGGACCGGTTGGGCGGTACGAGATAGCAGCCTCTCGCTTGCGAGTAGAAAAGGTTTGCTAACAGAGTGTCTATATGGTAGCCTTGTGCAGCACTATTTGTGGTGGGTTTTCCAAGCTGACTCCCAACCTCTCAGAGTTCTGCGCACCCTTCTATCCAAGTCCCCAGCGCACAATCCGGGCGGCGATTGGAGACAGGTGGTGTTTTAGTTGGTATACTAGCTTGCCAGGAGTCCGACACTCCTATTCTAGGGGTGTTTCCAAACACTTCCGATTTGGCGAGCATAACGCATTTCACCACCAACTCCCATGGCTCCAAAAAAAAAAAAGTCAGTGGCCTTTTTTGCCCCTGGTTCAAAGAACCTGTGGACACAGAGCCAAAACAGCTAGTGGTACAGCTGCATGGCCCTCCTAGGGGCGGATTGTAAAATATTTATTTTATCCATCAAAAGATGGATTGTGGGCTGCAGCGCTTTATTAGGTTGCAGTTTCCATTCCACAAGGGAACACACATGGGAACACTGGACCCCATTGTGATAGGTTAGGTTAGGTTAGATTGCAGAGGCAGTTCCACAAGGGAACACACATAGGAACATTGGACCCCATTGTGATAGGTTAGGTTAGGTTAGATTGCAGTGGCAGTTCCACAAGGGAACACACATAGGAACACTGGACACCATTGTGATAGGTTAGGTTAGGTTAGATTGCAGAGGCAGTTCCACAAGGGAACACACATAGGAACATTGGACCCCATTGTGATAGGTTAGGTTAGGTTAGATTGCAGAGGCAGTTTCACAAGGGAACACACATAGGAACATTGGACCCCATTGTGATAGGTTAGGTTAGGTTAGATTGCAGAGGCAGTTTCACAAGGGAACACACATAGGAACACTGGACACCATTGTGATAGGTTAGGTTAGGTTAGATTGCAGTGGCAGTTCCACAAGGGAACACACATAGGAACATTGGACCCCATTGTGATAGGTTAGGTTAGGTTAGATTGCAGTGGCAGTTCCACAAGGGAACACACATAGGAACACTGGACACCATTGTGATAGGTTAGGTTAGGTTAGATTGCAGAGGCAGTTCCACAAGGGAACACACATAGGAACATTGGACCCCATTGTGATAGGTTAGGTTAGGTTAGATTGCAGTGGCAGTTCCACAAGGGAACACACATAGGAACACTGGACCCCATTGTGATAGGTTAGGTTAGGTTAGATTGCAGAGGCAGTTTCACAAGGGAACACACATAGGAACATTGGACCCCATTGTGATAGGTTAGGTTAGGTTAGATTGCAGTGGCAGTTCCACAAGGGAACACACATAGGAACACTGGACCCCATTGTGATAGGTTAGGTTAGGTTAGATTGCAGTGGCAGTTCCACAAGGGAACACACGTAGGCCGAGAATTGGCCCTTTGTGATACCACACAATGAAGATTGATTCTACAGTGGGAGTCCTAAATTTTGCATAACTCAAGTGTATTTAGAGTAGGGATCTTTAACGAGTACCTGACATCAGTACAGGCTCGGAACCAACAGCTTTACATCTTCT
>JAPFBL010000711.1:67500-105000 GCA_026182355.1 Hermatobates lingyangjiaoensis
CATCATTAAACACATTCAGGGTTGCCATCAATTCTGGAAATTTCAATCAGCCAAGTTAGCAAGTATTTATTGTTTTTTTAGTTCACTTGCTCTCCGAAGATGTATTAACGAAAGGCCTTAGAGCATTGTTTTAAAAAATTGTTTTCATTGTGGTAAATTAATCCATCTATTATATCAAGTGTTATTTTGATTATTATTCATATATATATATATATATATATATATATGAATTAAATACCACAATAAACAAAATATATTAATTAAAATGATCTAAGGCCTTTCGTCACAACATCATCAGAGAATTAAATAAAACAACCCAAAAATATAATAACAAGTTAACCTGGTTGATTGAAGTGTTCAGGATTGCTGCGATCCCTGTCTGAATTTAATGTTCCTAAAATTGAAGGTGTCTTGATCTGCTTACTTATTTATTATATTAATATTTCATCTAGTTTGTAATAAAAGAAATAAGGAAGCAGATCAAGACTCCTTCAATTTTAGGAACATTAAATTCAGACAGGGATGCCAGCAATCCTGAAGACTTCAATCAACCAGGTTAACTTGTTATTATATTTTTGGGTTGTTTTATTTGGCTCTCTGATGATGTTGTGACCAAAGGCCTTAGAGCATTTTAATTAATATATATTGTTTATTGTGGTATTTAATTCATATATTATATCAAGAGTTGATTATTAATTTATATATATATATATTAAACAGTGATAGATGGAGAGAAAGAGAGGGGGGGGGGAAGAGAAGAGGGGTAGTCATTAACAAATATAAAGAGTTAAAACGAAGGTAACCAGAAAAATAAAAAAACATAACTCAATTCTATAATTCGATTATCGTCGTCGTCAGGAGGCGAAGAGTACAGTAGGAGGCAGGAAGGCCTTCCTGCGTGACTTTCCACCTGCTGACGACGACGATAATCGAAATATAGAATTGAGTTATGCCTCTTTCTATATCTGTATTACTTTCAATTAAACTTTTTTTAAGACCTGAAAATCAGAAATAAATTTAATAATATGTTAGCATCATAGCAGAGTTTTTTTTTTTAATAAATAAATTATATATTACAAAACATGAAAGAATTTGTTAGTGCAACATATCAAACGATTATTAAAAAAAAAAAAAGAACAAGTAGAAACAAAAAGAGAATTCACTTCCATATTTTGATCTCGTTATTATCAGGTAGAAGGAGAAGAGAGATTCTGCTCACAACCACTACCAACCATCGGCCACCACCAACACAACCGAAGTAAGTGGTGTGTCACTTTGTTTCGGTCGGTAGACACATTCACATCTTAGCTCCTGTCTTCCTTTTCATTTTCCTACCTTTCCTGATTCAGGAGTCCTGAAGACGGCAAGATGATCGAGAATAGTAAGTGTTAGTCTCTCTTTTTTGTTTTCTAGTGATAACTTTAATTATATATATATATATACACGAGTTCAAGATTAACAAAGAGCAACACACAAAGTAGGGAAACATTCAGACTCAAATTTTCGGGTAATCCGTCTTCAGGAGAAAAAAGAATGGGAGACCAAGCACGTTGTAGACGCAACGGCAAGTAATCAACCCGGCAACCGCCAGCGCTGTCAACCGTACCCGGTCTTAAAGTATAGAATTAAGAGATGATATAAACAGAAATTCAGATAAGCAGTACTGGTTAGGTAAAACTATAAATAGGTGAAAAATTATAAGCAATATAAGATAATAACAAACTATAAAAATCAAAAATAATGATAGAGAAAAGAAGAAAAAATACATAAATAAATAAAAATAAATACAATACAAAAAACTTGCATTGGTTGTTTTAGTAAATAAAAGGTAGAGACTGAATAAACGGGTAAGTATGGGAAACTAGTTAAGAATAAGAATTTAGAAAAATAAAATAGGATAAAACAAACTAGTGGTAAGTGAAGAAGACAAAACAAATATAAACAAAATATACGAAAGAGGAAAAAAGAAATAAGTACTAGAGAATAAAGAATACTGGAAAATAAATACATAAAAATAACAATTTAAAACAAAAAATAAAAATTATCATTTTCTTCTCCTGAAGACGGATTACCCGAAAATCTGAGTCTGTAAGTGTGTTTCCCTACTTTGTGTGTTGCTCTTTGTTAATCTTGAACTCGTATTGTGTCCAGTTTGGATAGTATTTCGTTTTATCAGTGAAATATATATATATATATATATGAATACGTTGGCAGCAGGTCTTCTCTCAAACATATGTTGTTAAAATTTGCAGCAGCTTCTGCACTCACTAACTTTAAGCTGGTGGCCTCGATCCTTCGGGCGATTTTTCTTTCTTCTGGCTGCAGTTGCCACAGCATCTGTCCTAGAGACATCTTCAATATTACACGAGCTTTCGACCATAGGAACATTGGTCATCTTCAGGTAGAGCATGCCTTGTAGTAAACGGCTTAAATGCCAATCAGGTTGACTAATTCTAACCAATCAGAGCGCAGGGTTAAGGCTGCTGCTCTGATTGGACCTCATGCTCGGCTCCAGGCTCCTGCTCGTCGGAATTACATACATGTCCTTGACCTGGAGGTTTATAGAGGGGTTCCTTTCCTTTATGTACAGGGCTTCCAATATTTGTAGCTTCTCCGCATTCTGTTCCGCCTGTATGATGGCAGTGCCCTGCACCAGCATCTCCCTCGTCAGCTGAGTGTTGTGTTTTTCCTGTGTATGTTTCTTGGGGGCTCCCGCAATCAAATGAAGAGTTAGCCTACCATATACTTGCACCACAGGTGAATGTGAAAGCCTGCCTTCCAAGTACATTGGGATGACTGCGACTAAGCTCTCTAGGAGGCTAACTCTTCATTTGACTGCGGGAGCCCCCAAGAAACATACACAGGAAAAACACAACACTCAGCTGACGGGGAGATGCTGGTGCAGGGCACTGCCATCATACAGGCGGAACAGAATGCGGAGAAGCTACAAATATTGGAAGCCCTGTACATAAAGGAAAGGAACCCCTCTATAAACCTCCAGGTCAAGGACATGTATGTAATTCCGACGAGCAGGAGCCTGGAGCCGAGCATGAGGTCCAATCAGAGCAGCAGCCTTAACCCTGCGCTCTGATTGGTTAGAATTAGTCAACCTGATTGGCATTTAAGCCGTTTACTACAAGGCATGCTCTACCTGAAGATGACCAATGTTCCTATGGTCGAAAGCTCGTGTAATATTGAAGATGTCTCTAGGACAGATGCTGTGGCAACTGCAGCCAGAAGAAAGAAAAATCGCCCGAAGGATCGAGGCCACCAGCTTAAAGTTAGTGAGTGCAGAAGCTGCTGCAAATTTTAACAATATATATATATATATATATTTGTAAATTTAGGGAGCAATCCTTCTTATTCAATAAATCATTTGGAGAACTGATGTATTTAATACCAGAAAGATTTAAATCAAAGGTGAGAAAACTTGAAAGATCGACTATGAAATTGATTCATGCCACAGTACAAAGGTCGTTCAACAAAACATATATATATGTAAAGGTTGGCTACACTTCAACTATTCCTTTCGTTGCCATGGTAACATCACATTGTTGATGTTGTCAGTTACCTGTTTTATTTTGTGTGTTAATTATCCTTTTACTTGAAAGGACGTGTAATTTAATTCTTGTGAATAAAATCACGTTGAACGATCTTAGATATATATATATATATAAAGATTTCACATAAACACGTGAAATAACAATCAATAATCAAACCACAATAAGAAATTTGAAAACAAGACTAAGATCTTTTAACAGTAACAAGCTGCTATCTTCGTCAGAGTCAAAAACCAAACTGAAACACTAGTAAGCGATCCTTACTCCAAAAGGCGTGTACTTAGTATATCTCGTCTGTGGAGTTACTTCAATCAACATGACAAATATTTGGAGGACTCACACTCTCTAAGGAAATCCAAGTGTTGCTATGTGACATCAGCTTCTCTGCGTCGAGACCCCCACCCCCGGGTCTTCATTATTACCAGATTCCTGTTGAGACTGGTTACTAAACAATGAAGCCTCCATCATCTCTTTACCTGGCAGGATGGTGGAGGCTTGGAGGCTTCACTGTCTAACCAGGAATCTGGCAATAATGAAGTACAGACTTGGTTGTCTCTACGCAGAGGTGATTTTACATAACAACACTTTGATTTCCTGAGGAAGTGTGTGCCCATCAAATATTTGCCATGTTGACTGAAGTAACTCCACAGATGAGATGTACGAACTGCACGCCTTTTGGAGTAACCACCTCCTTCTCCTCACCAAAACAACTAATTCAATTGGATTTTTAGATGTCCTCATCCAACAATACTCCCAACATTTTAATACTAAAGTTTATATAAAGCCATCGAACCATGGACTTTGCCTGAACAGAAGAAGTGAATGCCCAGAAAAATACAGAAAATCAATGCATATATAAAAAGGGCATTCACCCACTACAGTGACTGGATATTGGTACATCAAGAAATAGAAAACTCAACACAGGTACATATTAACAATGGATACTGCAACGCTGAAGTCACCAAAGCAGTAAAGTCATTCGTGGATAAATGGTAGACTAATAAAAGTACAGTCTCCAGCCTCTGGTGAGTCTCTAAACCCTCCACTATCGTGCATAAAGTGAATTCAAACAAGATGAAAGAGCTGTCCACAAATTAATAAAAGAAAACGTAAATACTACGAAAGAAATAGATAGTTTACAGCTAAGAATCAATTATAAAAGAAGAAAGACTAGTGAACTTGTGCTCTTAAATAAACCGAAAGTCGACACCCAAGAGCTTCAACGCAGCCACCTAGTATACCAGTATTCTTGTTCAACAGGGGACTGTGCAACCCTGAACTCTAAGTATATTGGGATGACTGCAACGAAGCTCTCAAGACGTCTTGACTATGCATCTCTCGACAGGAGCCCCTAAAAAACATACAGAAGAAGCTCACGGGATTAAACTCACCAGAGAAATGTTAGTAGAAGGAACTAGCACACTGTAATACAATAATGACAAGAATAGATTAGCTATCCTGGAAGCCCTCTATATCAAAGGTACTAATCGTACCCTCAATATCAAAAATTATGACCTTAATGTTATTCCAAGTAGCACCACTTTCGATAATAGTTTCAAACTTGTTATAAAGCCAGAATCTAGTAGTGTTTGCAACAATTGAGGGTCTCACCTGAACGTTGTCGCAACCCTGCTAGAACCTGCTTTTGGTTTTGTATTCACTTGTATTGTTTCCTGTTTTATTTATGTTAAAATAGTTCCGTTCAGTTTTCTTTTCTTTTTCTTTTGAGAATTGTTATATTCACTTAACGATTTTGATAAAGTGTTAGACCAGAAGATGACCTATGATGGTCGAAAGCTTGTCTGTTTTTGAACATGTGAGTATTTTATTAAAGTCGTTTTATACTTGCTTTCTTAATAGTTTTGTTTGTCCCGTTGACATGTCTCTGGCCCATTTTATATGGAAATTACATCGAAAGTACATCGAAAGTTAGTAACAAAAATCGAGACTATCTTAATATATATATGTTTCATTGACTCGACCAGATATATTAAACCATTTTTTTCTTTTGATTGAGTTTAATCTAGCTTTTGAGGTTTAATACTTTTAATACGACGTTTCGACTATATTATAGACATCTTCATACCTATATCAATACAAATGTAATTACAATAAATGAGTTTATAAAAAAGAAAAAAATATTTTTTTTTATGTTATTGTAATTAAATTCTGTATTGATGTAGCCCTGAATATGTCAACAAATATAAATGAAACGCCAGTCTAAAGGTGTTGTATTGTTTGAGGTTAGATCACACCTCGAAAAAACGAAAGATAGTATATGTACATATATATATATATATCAATGATCAAACCACAATAAGAAATGGGAAAACAAAACTACGATCTTTCAACCGTAACAAGCGTAACAACCCAACTGTTGGGTTTTTGACTCTGACGAAGACCGCTTGTTACGGTTGAAAGATCTTAGTCTTCTTTTCCCATTTCTTATTGTGGTTTGATCATTGATTGTTATTTCATGTGTTTAAGTGAAATCTTTATTTATTATATATATATATATTATATATATATATATATATATATATATATATAAACAAACAATAAACACGTAAAATAACAATCAATGATCAAACCACAATATGAAAATGGGAAAACAAGACTAAGATCTTTCAACCGTAACAAGCGGTCTTCGTCAGAGTCAAAAACCCATCTGATTGAGTTGGGTTTTTGACTCTGACAAAGACAGCTTTTTACGGTTGAAAAATCTTAGCCATGTTTTTCCATTTTCATATTGTAGTTGATAAATGAGATATATATATATATATATATATATATATATATATATATATATATATACAATTAAAATAAACGGTCCAGCGGACTTTTTTAAATAAAATAAATTCAAAACAAAGGAAACACACAGACATAACTCACATCGATATTTCGACCATCGTCATCATCAGGAGGTGTGAAGAGCGAAGAGTCCCGCAGGAAGGCAGGGCGGTGACTGACGGTGAGTCACCGCCCTGCCTTCCTGCGGGACTCTTCGCTCTTCACACCTCCTGATGATGACGATGGTCGAAATATCGATGTGAGTTATGTCTGTCTGTTTCCTTCGTTTTAAATTTTATTATATATATATATATATATATATATATATATATATATATATATATATAGTAGAGAGAGAGAGAGAGAGAGAGAGAGAGAGAGTCAGAGTGAGAGAGAGAGAGAGAGATTAATAATAATGTATGTTTATTTGCAAACCGAGCAGAACACCTCTCCTACTTCTTCTCATTCTCCTGATGACGACGAAGTCGAAATATTGAAGTTCATATTCTCCATATTCTTTCCTTGTAATTATAAATCCTTTGTATAAATAACTAAAACAATCAACTTCTCCAAACTATACTACTGATTCAAGTAGTACATTCTAAAGACACAGCTGTTCTTTCCTTTTATCTGAAAAGTTAAAATAAACATTAAACATTTGAAATAATTTCAAATAAAACACAAAAAAAACCTGCCCTTCATTTAACTAACTAGCCTATAGTTATTTACAAGATGAAAGAACAATTATATTAATTATTTAATAGGAATTGTAATGAAAAAATTTTCTTTCATTGAAAAATAATGCTGTTTTTCTTTTTGTAAACACATGAAAGAAAAAATGTGTTACAGAATTATTCATATGGATAGTTTTTGAGGGTATTTTTACTTCTTCACCATTGATTAAAACAAATAACAATGTGGTTTTTCGTTTTTATATATTTTTAAAATATTCACCAATATATCAAGCGTTTGATAGAATAGATGTATTGTTTAATCGGGATTTGGTCAATTTTCTAGGTTCAAAAATCAAACTTTTTTTTTGTCAAAAATTTTTCTTTTTAACCCTTTCGCAGTCTAAGGGATTTTTGCATTCTAACATAATATGTTTTATGCATATTAGCGTTAATTTTACTTCATAATAAACAGAATTAGTATTCACGATGTAGTGTTATTGCTTCAAAGAAATCCAATCAAGTAGCTACCTGCTACTTACTGTCTTCAATGCAAGAAAGCTTTTTGTTTACCATGCTTCAGTATCAAACTTCAATGAAAATAAGTATATGGCTTTGCAAGCAAAATTATGTTTATATAGTTATTATTTCTTTTATTTGCACAACTTTGTCCATCATTATTTTATATACCGTAGTAAGTTAGGTTTATGTTGTAATGTACAATTGAAAGGACATTATTTTTATTAAATTGATTTAAAAATTTGTTTATTTTTGGTGTTTCTTATTTTATTTTTCCTTGAAAATAACAATGAAAAAATTTTTACAATCAGGCGTCTTGTGAATCATATATGATGCACGCTACTAATAATTGTAGTAGTGTAGTGTAGTGTTCTCGTGAAATGTCTGAGACAATTAGATTAATTACAAGGAAGATGTTTCCACAACCTTATTTACTTTGAAAGTGAAATGGACTGTGTATCATATATGATGCACAAAACAACTGATCATCCACGTTTGGGTATCATATATGATGCACAAAACATCTGATCATTCATGTTTGCATATCATATATGATGCACAAAACATCTGATCATTCATGTTTGTGTATCATATATGATGCACAAAATATGTGATCATTCATGTTTGTGTATCATATATGATGCACAAAACATGTGATCATTCATGTTTGTGTATCATATATGATGCACAAAACATGTGATCATTCATGTTTGTGTATCACATATGACGCAGAAAACATCTGATCATTCATGTTTGTGTATCATATATGATACACAAAACATCTGATCATTCATGTTTGTGTATCATATATGATGCACAAAACATCTGATCATTCATATCTGTGTATCACATATGATATACGAGACTGCGAAAGGGTTAAATGTTATATCATTTGTTGTGAAATCCGTAATTCTGTGGTATTTACTTCATTCTAAGGTAAAATAGATAAACTAACAAAAGTCTCCATACAAATGAAGTTTTATTCAACAACAACAACGCGTTTCGGACTCTTAGTGTTCATCATCAAAAACTTGGAAGACATCAGGAACTGATTAAATATAATTTGTATTATAGTGTCTTCCTGATGATGAACACAAAGTGTTCGAAACGCGTTGTTGTTGAATAAAACTTAATTTGTGTGGAGACTTTTGTTTGTTTATCCATTTTACCTCAGAATAAATGTTATATATTAAAAAAGCGATCTAACTTCAATTAATCATAGAAGTGATATTACTAATTAAAAAATATTTATTCTAGAATCATATGCTGAGTTTTATTGATATTTGATTAACTTAGTTCCTTTGTGTGAACAGTGTTTGAGGTTACTTGTAATGTTATCTGATTAGTCTAGTTCAAATTGTTGACTAGTCAACAGTTCGTTTAAATAATGTTAATTTAATTTTCTCATTAAAAAAATGCTTAATTAAATTAAATTATATTATTTTATTTACCACTGAAATACTCCTAATTGTAATATTCCACAAGTTGTAATAATACATTTATATATGTTTTATTTTTTTTTTGACGTTTATATATAATTTCTTTTTATAATTTGTTTGTAAACCAATAAAAAAGGTTTTTAAATAAAACCGAAATGTCGACAATGAGAGTTTCATTGTTGTATATAGAAAATTGACCAAATCCCGATTACACAATACATATATATTTATATAAAAAGATTTCACATAAACACGTGAAATAACAATCAATGATCAAACCACAATATGAAATGGGAAAACAAGACTAAGATCTTTCAATCGTAACAAGCGGTCTTCGTCAGAGTCAAAAACCCAACTGGAGAGTCAAGTGTCAAGAGCCCAACGGGCATTGGTTTTTTGACTCTTCAGTTGGGTTTTTGACTCTGACGAAGACCGCTTGTTACGGTTGAAAGATCTTTGTCTTGTTTTCCCATTTCTTATTGTGGTTTGATCATTGATTTATATTTATATAAATATTGATAAAAGTATTGACCGTGAAATAGAAACACAATTAAAGTTTATCAGGACTCGATCAGTTCTTCAGGTTCAAATTAAACTCTCATTGCCAAATTTAGGTTTTTATTTAAAATTTTTTTCATAGGTAGAAAATTATAAAATTTTGAAAAGAAAAACTAAATATTATTTTAGAAATTATTTTATGGATTTCAACAACTGTTTTCTTTTTAAAATGATCTCCAATATTTAGTTTTTTCTGATTCAAAATTGTATACTTCTGCCTATGAAAAAATTTTTAAATAAAAAAACCGAAACATTGGCAATTAGAGTTTAATTTGAACAGAAATCTAAAAAAACACATATTATATTCAAAAATAAACTAAATACAAATTAATAAGAAATTGATCAAATGTTTTACTTCCAACACATTCAATTTATGTTTTAAAATTTAAATTCACACTATTTAAAAATTTTTGAAAATAAAATATATCTGAATATATCTTTTATAATAAGAAAAACATCAAATCAATTATAATGACAATAAACATTTTATTATAAATAAAATAATATTACGTATTTGTTTAGCTACCAACTGAATCTATTAAAATAATTTTACAAAAAATTTTTTTTTATAATTCATAGTTTCAATCTGCCTGATTATTATGTATTAATTATATATGTATATAATACACCGGGCCCTCGAATTTTCGTGCAGTAATAGAGACCAAGACAGGTCCGAAAATTGATAACACTGGCAAGTGGTAGCCTAAATATGCAATATAGTGTAATTTAAAATAAAATATTTGAATTCATAATAATTAATATTCATTTCATAATTTTTTTTGTTTAAATGAAATATATATTTGACTTGATGTATTCAATTTTCAAACATTTTTAAACAATTTTGATTTATAAAGTTTTAATTTCTTAAAAAAAAAATCCTTTTCTTAGACGCTATATAAGTTTATCATAGACATGAAAATCACCACACATTTTCTCAAGAGTCATATATATATAACCATAATATATATTTATAACTAAAAAAATACCCTCAAAAAAAAAAACAAAAACAAAAATTCGAGATTGTCTTTATACATTTCAAACAACAACAATAAAATTTAAAAAAAAAAAACCTTCTAATGTTTTCTACATTTCATATTAAAATAAAAGAAAAAACCACATCCAAATTGCATTAAAATTTTTCATTTTATCTAATATCTACATAACGGTGTGTTCCTCCTCACAAGAAGATATATATATATGTATATATTAAAAAAAAAATAAATAATAATTTTCGAAATATCTTCTAATTTCTAACTTGAAACGATCAAGTGCATGTTATTTTTTTTTGTATTTTTATTAAAAGTGAACAATTATCTAATTCTAGAAGAACTGCATAAAAACTAACTTTAGCAAAAAAAAAAAAAATAAATTCTTCTAAATGTTATGCAACAAATTTTTTCTTTTTTCTTTCTATTTTCAGGATGATACAGTATTATTTGAAAACGAAATATTCAAAAAAAAAAAAAAAATATATTTTTGAAATTGATAACATTTATGAAAAAATAAAAAAAAATTTCAAGGTTGGACAAATTAGTTTAATATAATAAAATTTAACAATTGAAAATGAATCAAAAAAAAGAAACTGAAAAAAGAAAAATTGAAAAGAACATTTTGGTTTGAGTCTAATAAAGATTAAGCGATTTATTACTTCAAGGTTATGTATCAATTATGAAACAGTTAGAACCAGATTAATTCTTCTCTTACTAACGACTGATACCAAATAACAAAGTAAGCAGTGTTAGTTGTGTCTTTGTTTTTTTATTATATAATCCATTGTTGTTTTGAACTATTGAATTTTATATAAATATTGATAAAATATTCCAACGTAAAGAAGAAACAAAATAAAATTTGTATTTTACCGATTAATCGAGCCCTGATGAAATGTTATTTTGTTTGATATTATATTTATATATGTTTCACAGTAAACTAATAAGATACCTAAGTAAAGATACGAAACCACTTACGTATATTACAGTATCTAATTTTCGGTTGAACTGTTATCAGGATAGTTTAGATAGGGATACCAAGCGCACTTGCGAAGCAACGGTTGGAGACCAACAATGTTGTCAAACACGTACCCGGTTCAAGTCAAGTAAGAAAAATTAACTAGAGCTAAGAGAAGAGCTGAAACTAAAGAAAATCAAAGAAAATAAATGTTAAATACTAAATATTTAAATAATAATAATAATGATTATTTCTATTCCCGGATTTTCTTTAGAATCACTCATTTTCCTCTTAATAATGTTCAATACTATTATCTGTTTAAGTTTTTATTATTTATATTTCCTCATTTTCTTTAGTTTCACTTATGATTTCTCAGCTCCTATCTTATCTCTAAGTTTATTTTTCTTACTTGACTTGAACTGGGCACACGTGTGACAATACTGTTGGTCTTCAACTGTCACTTCGCAAGTGTGCTTGGTATCCCTATCTCAACTCTCCTGACAACGTTTCAACCGAAAATTAGAGACTGAAGTGTTTTCGTATCTTTATTCTGTGTCTACAGTTTAATGTGAAATGCATATATATATATATGATCAAACCACAATAAGAAATGGGAAACCAAGACTAAGATCTTTCAACCGTAACAAGCGGTCTTCGTCAGAGTCAAAAACCCAACTGAGGTTGGGTCAGTTGGGTTTTTGACTCTGACGAAGACCGCTTGTTACGGTTGAAAGATCTTAGTCTTGGTTTCCCATTTCTTATTGTGGTTTGATCATTGATTGTTGTTTCACGTGTTTATGTGAAATCTTTTTATATATATATATACAATTAAAAGAAACGGTCCATCGGACTTTTTTAAATAAAATAAATTCTAAACGAAGTTTAGTGAGAAATTCTATAACTCACATCGAAATATCGATGTGAGTTATGTCTGTGTCTTTCTGCGTGTTTCCTTCGTTTTGAATTTATTTTATATATATATATATATATATATATATATATATATATATATATATATATAGCAGATTCAATAATATATCGACCGTTCGATAGAATAGGTGTGTTCTCTAATCGGGATTTGGTCAATTTTCTAGGATAAAAAATCAAACTCTCGTTGCCAACGTTTCGGTGTTATTTAAAACCTTTTTCATAGGCCTACAAAGGATAATAAGAAATCACATATCAACATGAAACATATACGCAATATGAAAATGGATTGTATCTCTGATATACTTCTACTTGTAATATTCATAAATTGTAACAATCCATTTTCATATTGTGTATATGTTTCATGTTGATATGTGATTCTTATTATCCTTTGTTTGCAGGCCTATGGAAAAGGTTTTAAATAAAACCGAAACGTTGGCAACGAGAGTTTGATTTTTTATCCTAGAAAATTGACCGAATCCCGATTAGAGAACACACCTATATATAGATTTCACATAAACACGTGAAATAACAATCAATGATCAAACCACAATAAGAAATGGGAAAACAAGACTAAGATCTTTCAACCGTAACAAGCGGTCTTCGTCAGAGTCAAAAACCCAACTGAAACACTAAATCAGGGGTAGGCGACGCGGCGCCCCCCATAGATTATTAATTTGTGAGATGGCTTAGCAGAGGTAAAATACTTGAGCGGTTTATCATACTTTTGCCACAAATAAAAGAATTTATTGCATCAAGAGACTGAATTTTACGAGCAATTAGAAAATAAGGATTGGCTAATTGACAGATATAACGGCAAAGTGGAATGAATTAAATTTAAAAATACAAGGGTAAAATCAGCATATCGCTGACATGATTAGTGCAGTAAGTGCATTCAAATGCAAGTTAGTGTTGTTGAAATCCCATCTACTGAAAAAATCATTATCACATTTCCCAAATATAAAATATACTGTTAAGGGTTTAAATTTGAATAATGAAAATTTTACTGCTACATCATATTTAGAAATTATAGATAAGCAATTAGAAGAGTTTTCTTCTAGAATTAAAGATTTTGCAGCAATAGAACCCGTTCTAAGATTTTTCATAAATCCATTCAATCTTAACTGAAGATGATGTCCTTAAAATAGTTTGTGTATTTCAACCTTCATAATAACGAAGACCTAGAAGTAAAAATTATAAACTTGCAAAGTGATATTATTTTAAAAGCACATAGTAATGATAGTCTATGATAGTCTATGACTAAGTATCCTGTTTTAAGGAAATGTACGCTAAAAATTTATTTATATTGTGCAAAAACATACAATTGCGAGTCTTTGTGTCAAATATGAAATATTTCAAATCAAAATACCGAACAAAGCTTAATGTTTAGATATAAACATTATTTAGATATAAACATCTAATTATTTAGATAATTGTTTAAGGACCAGGAACTCTGAACATATCCTCAATTATAAGAAATTAGCTAAAAAAATAGACACCCAAGTTTCACACTGAATTATATGTACCATTATGTATGACACCAATAAAATAAAGTTATAAATAATCTGGTTTTTTTTTAATGCCTATTTATACCTTTTGATTATTTGCAAAATATGCACCCTCGGTGATTTTCAAATTTAGTATTGCGCCCTTAAGGACAAACAGGTAGCCGACCCCTGTACTGGATGTAGATCTGCATCTAGTGTTTCAGTTGGGTTTTTGACTCTGACGAAGACCGCTTGTTACGGTTGAAAGATTCTAGTCTTGTTTTCCCATTTTTAATTGTGGTTTGATCATTGATATATATATACATAAACATTATTAAATTTCTTCCCAACTTCGATTATTTTTCGATACAGTTTTTTCAAGATTTCGGATCTCACATTTCCATTTACTTAGTACTAAGTAAATTTACTTGAAAAATTCTATCGAAAAATAATACATAGAGAAGTTGGGAAGAAATTTAATAATGTTTGTATAAACGAAGGTCTGCTACCTAGTTACACTAATATATATACATATATTAGAAACGAGTCGCTCCGCAGGCAGACAACGACTCCTGCGGATATATATATATATATAAATGAAACCACAATAAGAAATGGGAAAACAAGACTAAGATCTTTCAACCGTAACAAGCGGTCTTCGTCAGAGTCAAAAACCCAACTGTTGGGTTTTTGACTCTGACGATGACCGCTTGTTACGGTTGAAAGATCTTAGTCTTGTTTTCCCATTTCTCAACGTGGTTTGATCATTGATTGTTATTTCACGTGTTTATGTGAAATCTTTTATACATATATATATAATCTGAAAACAGGTAGAAACACGAATGAGAACCAAACACCAGGTCTTAATTTAATATTTCAACCTGTTTAAACATAACTGTATGTGCCTCATTAATAGAAGATTAAATAAACGTAAAAGTCAAGCATTTATATTAGTTCTTCTCTTGAAAACGGACAACATCGGAAAAAAGCATCAAAGGTATGACTGTTACTTCATTTCTGAAAAGTAAATTAATAATTATTTCAGAAAACTCCAAAATAAAAATTAAATTTGCCCAACCTTTTCTTCTTTGATATCACAATCTTTCATAATTTTTTTTTTTCTAAATATATATTTTGTTTTTCTTTCACAGTTAACTATATTTTGAGCTAATTTAAATAACAAGAATTCCTTCAGAAATACAACAATATGAGGAAAAAGTTTTTTTTTTCTGTTTTCATCAACAATATTTTCTTGTTTGAGCTATCAAATATATAAAAAAAGAAAATTAAAAAATAAAGTAATACATATTTAACAACATTTAAAATACATTTAAAATTGCCAATCTTGGTTTTTTTTGTTTAGATTTTGAATTTTTTTTTTTTGAAAAATAGTTTTACAATTATTTACAGATTATCATTTTTTTTCGGTTTTCTGTTTTTTTATTAGTTTTTAAAATTCTAATTCTAAGGAAGGCTGAATCATCTGATGATGCTGAAGATGATGATTGCGGTGACAATCGTCAGGACCAATTCGTTTCTCTGATGATTCACACCATTGGTTTCTGTACAAGTACCTGTTGAAATAAAAACACTAATTAATCGATAGTAATTAGCTAAACAAGTAATCCTTAAAATTAATATGGATAATTAGTTAACTGGTATATTGACACTTAAAAAATCCCGGATATTAATTAATTGGTTAGCTATAACTAAATAAATACAGGCAACCAGTAAAACAAATTAGTTAGTTAGCACTTTATGACTTAATAAAAGCCAAAAATTAATTATTTGGTTAGTTATAACTAAATAAATACAGCCAACCAGTAAAACAAATTAGTTAGTTAGCACTTTATCACTTAATAAAAGCCAAAAATTAATCATTTGGTTAGTTATAACTAAATAAATACAGGCAACCAGTAAAACAAATTAGTTAGTTAGCACTTTATGACTTAATAAAAGCCAAAAATTAATTATTTGGTTAGTTATAACTAAATAAATACAGCCAACCAGTAAAACAAATTAGTTAGTTAGCACTTTATCACTTAATAAAAGCCAAAAATTAATTATTTGGTTAGTTATAACTAAATAAATACAGCCAACCAGTAAAACAAATTAGTTAGTTAGCACTTTATCACTTAATAAAAGCCAAAAATTAATCATTTGGTTAGTTATAACTAAATAAATACAGGCAACCAGTAAAACAAATTAGTAGTTAGCACTTTATCACTTAATAAAAGCCAAAAATTAATTATTTGGTTAGTTATAACTAAATAAATACAGCCAACCAGTAAAACAAATTAGTTAGTTAGCACTTTATGACTTAATAAAAGCCAAAAATTAATTATTTGGTTAGTTATAACTAAATAAATACAGCCAACCAGTAAAACAAATTAGTTAGTTAGCACTTTATCACTTAATAAAAGCCAAAAATTAATCATTTGGTTAGTTATAACTAAATAAATACAGCCAACCAGTAAAACAAATTAGTTAGTTAGCACTTTATCACTTAATAAAAGCCAAAAATTAATTATTTGGTTAGTTATAACTAAATAAATACAGCCAACCAGTAAAACAAATTAGTTAGTTAGCACTTTATGACTTAATAAAAGCCAAAAATTAATTATTTGGTTAGTTATAACTAAATAAATACAGCCAACCAGTAAAACAAATTAGTTAGTTAGCACTTTATCACTTAATAAAAGCCAAAAATTAATTATTTGGTTAGTTATAACTAAATAAATACAGCCAACCAGTAAAACAAATTAGTTAGTTAGCACTTTATCACTTAATAAAAGCCAAAAATTAATCATTTGGTTAGTTATAACTAAATAAATACAGGCAACCAGTAAAACAAATTAGTTAGTTAGCACTTTATGACTTAATAAAAGCCAAAAATTAATTATTTGGTTAGTTATAACTAAATAAATACAGCCAACCAGTAAAACAAATTAGTTAGTTAGCACTTTATGACTTAATAAAAGCCAAAAATTAATCATTTGGTTAGTTATAACTAAATAAATACAGGCAACCAGTAAAACAAATTAGTTAGTTAGCACTTTATCACTTAATAAAAGCCAAAAATTAATCATTTGGTTAGTTATAACTAAATAAATACAGGCAACCAGTAAAACAAATTAGTTAGTTAGCACTTTATGACTTAATAAAAGCCAAAAATTAATTATTTGGTTAGTTATAACTAAATAAATACAGCCAACCAGTAAAAAAGAATAGTTAGTTAGCACTTTATCACTTAATAAAAGCGCAAAATTAATTATTTGGTTAGTTATAACTAAATAAATTCAGCCAACCAGTAAAAAAAAATAGTTAGTTAGTACTTTATAACTTAATAAAAGCCATAAATTAATCATTTGGTTAGTTATAACCAAATAAATACAGCCAACAAGTAAAAAAAAAATAGTTAGTTAGCACTTTATCACTTAATAAAAGCGCAAAATTAATTATTTGGTTAGTTATAACTAAATAAATACAGCCAACCAGTAAAAAAAAATAGTTAGTTAGTACTTTATAACTTAATAAAAGCCATAAATTAATCATTTGGTTAGTCATAACCAAATAAATACAGCCAACAAGTAAAAAAAAATAGTTAGTTAGCACTTTATCACTTAATAAAAGCGCAAAATTAATTATTTGGTTAGTTATAACTAAATAAAGACAGGCAACCAGTAAAACAAATTAGTTAGTTAGCACTTTATCACTTAATAAAAGCCAAAAAGTAATCATTTGGTTAGTTATAACTAAATAAATACAGGCAAGCAGTAAAAGTAATAAAATATGCAGACAGGTATCTTAACCATCTTATATGCAATTATTATATTATTAAAATATGCAAATAACCATCTTAAGTATCCATACATCGTAAGTAGACCAGAATCGATAGAAGTATATGACCGTCATGGTACACAAATGAATTAATTATCTTAAACAAATAAATTACTTTTTTTATTTTTACTATAAGTAAAGTATAGTGATCGTGAAAAAATGCAATCTTCAGATTTTAACGAAATTTTATGTTTTGAGATCTCAGAAGCCGTTTTATGAAGTTTTTTCCGATGATGTCTGTGGGTGGGTGAGTGTGCATCTAAAGTTTGTGTAGACGCTACGGTCCAGAATCTTTGATGGATCAAGTTGGTATTTTACACAAAAATGGGCCCCATAGTGTAGATTATTCCTATTGTTTGGGAAGAATTATGCATGTTGGAAAAGTCACTTTTTTTTACCAAAAAACCTGTTTTTAAAATACAATTTGTTTTTCTCCTAAACTGCTAATTCTAGAGTTTTGCAACTATAGCATTATCTGTAAGGTTACAAATGCAAAAAACGAAAAATATATTGAAATTTTTAAAACAACTAAAAATATTTTTTTTTCAATAAAATTTAAAAATTTTGACTTATACTCGTAATTCAATCTGATAGCTTGTGAGACCGATATAAGCCACACATCTTGAAGGATCAAAATGAAACTATGCCTAAAAATAAAACATTCTGAGGAGGAAAAGTTGAGATTTTTTTTTAAAAATTACATTCATCAGAGGGCCATTACAGCTCATAAAAAAAAATGAAAATTTGATTAAAAATGGAACAACAAATTAGTAATTTATGAAAAAAAATTTATGAAATTTCAATCACGGAAAAGAGCAATAAAGCTATAAAAACTGATTGTTTATTTTCTTTGTAAAATAATTTGTAATGTAATACTTAGTTTTTCTGTTTTAAAATTTATACTTCTACCTATAAAAAAGGTTTTAAATAAAAACCGAAACTTTGGCAATGAGAGTTTAATTTGTACCTGAAGAACTGACGGAGTCCCGATAAACTTTAGTTTTGTTTCTATTCCACGGTTGATACTTTTATCAATATAATATTTATATTGATATAGCTTCTCGACCGCTGATTTTTAAAGTTCAAAGTTGGTTTTTTTTTAGGATTTTTGGTCTAAAGAAATTCCACTTCTGTTTATACACCGACGTTTCGCCAAAAATTGTTTTCAGCCTTCAAAATGAGAAACAATTCTTGGCGCAACTTCAGCGTATAATTTCTTTAGACCAAAAATCCTCAAGAAATCCATCTATGAACTTTAAAAAAATCAGTGGTCGAGAAGCTAGATCAATATAAATATTATAACTTTCAAAGGTCGGTTTCTTGAAGACTTTGGCTCTAAAGAAATTATACTTCTGTTTATATACCAACGTTTCGCTTAAAATTGTCTGGCATTTTCAAGTGTTGTATTTAAAGAAGAAACTATTTTCGGTCCATACCTCTATCTAGACAGTATCATATCTGATGATATCTTTGTATGTGATGATATGATGCTGGTAGATAGAGGCATTGACCGTAAACAGTTTCTTCCTCAAAATCAAGCCTTGAAAATGCCAAACAATTTTTGGTGAAACGTCGGCGTATAAAACAGGACTGTAATTTCTTTAAACCAAAAAACCTCAAGAAACCCATCTTTGAACTTTATAATATTTATATATTCTATTTAAACACTATTTAATAATTAAAATTATAAGAGTAAAAAGCTAATGAAATGGTCTCCATATATAACAATTGAATGGTATAAACAACGCGTTTCGAACACGTAGTGTTCTTCCTCAAACATTAACTAAAAAATATGATGTCATTTTAATATATAATTAATGCCTGAGGAAGAATACTACGTGTTCGAAACGCGTTGTTTATACCATTAAATTTTATATGTGGAGATCACTTCTCAATTAAAATTTCACTATTAAAATTAATAGTGAATGAAAATTAAAACTTTCACTACTAAAAAAGTATTTGCTTTTTACCCTACAATGAGTAAATACCACATAATAACTGATTGCACTTTATTAGAAAATTATACGAATTATAATATTCAATTAATTTTATAATTACAATGACAAGGAATTAAAGAAACCAAAATTGAAAGCTCCAAATTACTTCCATATACAGGAAAAGTAAGAAAAAACAAAATAAAATTGAAATCCGTAATATAATAAAAGAATAAAAAACATAAAAAATACAAATAACTAAAAATTCAAAACTTAATAAAGTCAATAAAATATGCTGGCATATTGAACAAAAAGAATAAATTCCAATCATATTTATGATTAAAAGAAAATAAAAATAAGCTTTAATAGTTTAAAAAAAATAAAGATTTTGCAAATCATAGATAGAATAAAACTTTAAAATATTAGTATAAACAAATGTTAACTTTAATCTTCAAAAGTTGAAATAAAACATTAACTAAAAATCAAATTTCTTATAGCAATAATAAAAACTAAAACAATTGTATTTCATTTTATAAAATATACAATATTGATTAAGAATAGGAATAATTTTAATTATAATAATAGATATAACTAATTCTCTTTGAATATTATTTATTCTAAATATTGCAATATTAAGAGGAATAAATGAAACTAATAATTAGAAATGGATTCATCCCTATAGGTCGATATCCATTCCAGAAGACTTGATAGAGAGACCCTGTATTATGAGAGACACTCTATTTCAACCAAATTATGATATTTAACACTATATTGTCTAAGGAAGTCATTTTGACTGTTCTTCAATTTCAATTAATATTGTTTATACAATAACACAGAGTCTTAGAATTATCCAAGTGAAGTAATTTTTTTTTCATATTCATGCCTATATTGTTTGTACACGTATCTACATATATACAGAAAATAGATAAACAAAATTAATTGCTAGAGTGTACTTTAGGAGCCCCAGAGTTTCTAAATACAGGAACCGACCTTTACACAGAGGTTATAAGGGTTTCCCTACTCTCCAGTAGGGATTTTGGAATCATTTCTTTTTCTTAAATGGCAACTCATACTTATATTGCAGTAATGTTTCTTTCAATATAAGTTTAATTAGTTCTTGCTATATTCATGGTTTGGGAAAATACCAAATACTTCATTGAGTCTAATAAATAGACATTATTTACTAAATAGACATTTTAAATTAGTTTTATAAACATTTTGGCCATTGTTGATTTGTCAACTCTGGGGCTCGTAAACTCCCTCTGATTCACAAATTAATGAAGAATTTCTGAATATACACTTATAATTTCGAAACCTGTTAGTTCCCAACATATATTCGTATGACAAGTACTGTTTCTTGAAGACTTACCAGGTAATTTACAGCTTGGAGTCAAAAAAGAAAAAAACATACTGAGGAAATAATATTAAACTTACCAGATATATACCGATAAAAGGAACTCGTACTAAGAACAAAGTAACACTACCGGATACTTCAAACAACATAAGTTTTGTTAATAATTGATAAACAAACTATTACCAAACAGATAAACAATACAAAAATGATTTAGCAATCTTTTACTAATTGTCTAAGAGATCTCACTTCTTACAATATCATTGTACACAAATTAAACTAACGAACCCACCTAAACCTTCTCCTACCGGCCAACCCTCAAACTAATGATAACATCTTATACAACCTGCAAGATAAAACCTTCACTATTGCTTGAAATTCTTATCTTATGAACAGATGAAACATGTAGGAATAAGAATTTTTAGTAATGTACTAAACCAAATTAACGATTCTGATATTAAAAAGAAATGTTTAATTTTTTTCAAACCTACATAAAAAAACAAAGAATTTTCACAACCTGAAAAATATGATGAGCTAACAATTTATATGGATATGCGTCATTAACTTGGTTTTCCTGTTTTTTCTTTTTTTAAAAAAACTAAACAACTATGGGCAGACTAAACAATTTTTTTTTTTTAACTACAATATAAATGCTTATTTTCGTGAGAACTTGTCATAGTAAAAATCACCTTTTTGCCAACATTTCGTCTTTATTTCAAGACATATCCGGGCTAGAAACCAAATACAATAAATACGAAACATTGCAAAAAAAGTGATTTTTACTAATTAACCATGACCAAATCTCGAGAAGACGAAAAGTAATTCCTAGTGTTATGAAATTGATTCATGCCACAGTATATATATATGTATATATGTATATATATATATATACTGTGGCATGAATCAATTTCATAACTCAATTTCTATGTGTTCTTTTTTAAATTCTAGTTTTATATATATATATATATATATATACGTTTCACGATGAATCACAAACACAGAACTAATAAAAAAACACACTTACTGTCTTTAATTTTCGGTTGAACCGTCATCAGGAGAGTTGAGATAGGGACACCAAGCGCACATGTGAAGCGACGGTTGGAGACCCAACGTGTGTTTGTTCCTTAGTTCTGTGTTTGTGATTCATCGTGAAACGTTTGTTGTCCATTTGGATCGTTTTCCTGTTTGCAGTATATATATATATATATATATATATATATATATATATATATATTATATGTGTTTCACGATGAATCATAAACACAGAACTAAGGAACAAACACACTTACTTACTCCAATTTTCGGTTGAACCGTCATCAGGAGAGTTGAGACAGGGACACCAAGCGTAATTGTGAAGCGACGGTTGGAGACCGTACTTCACAAGTACGCTTGGTGTCCCTGTCTCAACTCTCCTGATGACGGTTCAACCGAAAATTAGAGACAGTAAGTGTGTTTGTTCATTTATTCTGTGTTTGTGATTCATCGTGAAACGTTTGTTGTGCTTTTGGATCGTTTTCCAGTTTACAATATATATATGATCAAACTATAAAAAAAAAGGGAAAAACAGACTAAGATCTTCCAACCACAACAAGCGGTCTTCGTTAGTTGAATTTTTGAATCTGATGAAGGCCGGTTGTTTTCCTCTGACGAAGACTGTACTCCTTTGTTTCCCCAAACATCTCTCTCTGGAGTAGTTTTTTTTCGCTTTTCATATTGAGGTTTGATCAATGATTGTTATTTCACGTGTTTATGTGAAATCATGTTATATGTAAATATATATATAACAGATTCAATAATATATCAACCGTTTGATAGAACAGGTGTGTTATCCAATCGGTATTAACCTAGAAAATTGACCAAATCCCGATTAGATAACACACCTACATATATATATATATATATAATATATATATATATATATATATATATATATATATATATATTGTGTTGAACTGAATTGCCTTAACTAAATATACCTTTTTTTTGAGCAGTTTTTCATATTTCCTTGATAATTTCAAATCGTTTTGATTTAGTTGGTGATTTCACCAACTAAATCAAGACGATTTGAAATTATCAAGGAAATATTAAAAACTGCTCAAATAAAGGTATGTTTAATTAAGGCAATTCAGTTCAACACAATATGTATAAAAGAAGGTCTGCTCCCTATTTATACTAATATATATATATATATATATATATATATATATATATATATATATATATAATATATTGAAGGTGAAACAACAATCAATGATCAAACCATAATATAAAATGGGATAAGAAGACTAAGATCTTTCAACCGTAACAATCGGTATAAACCGTAAAGCGGTATAACCCAACTATTATATATATATATATATATATATATATATATATATATACAATATATATAGACGACAGTTGACTGCCCTCCCCGTCAATTCACTTCTTCTCCTGAGGATGACCACCATTACGGTAGAAATATTGAAAAGTGAGTCTTTGCTATGTTTCAGTCTATGCATCACTGTTTATTTTAAGTGGTATATATATATATATATATACACTTTTTTTCGTTGGAAATACGATCCAAAACGGACAAATATAGTTCAATATAAACAAAGAAACATAGAGAAATCAGAAATCAGAAGAACACACTTACAGTCTCAGACTGTAAGTGTGTTCTTCTGATTTCTCTATGTTTCTTTGTTTATATTGAACATATATATATATATATATATATATATATATATGCAGATAAATCACAATAAACACGTGATGCAATCAATGAAAACAAACCACAAGGAAAAAAAAGAAAACAGATAGAAAAAATGCTCTGAGGCCTTTCAATTTATGTCATCAGAGAGCAAACAAGGTAAGAACTAGAAAGTAACATAAAAGGTATGTACAAGGAAGGTAACTAAACAGCTGGGAAAACAAGAGTCGAAAAGGCATAATAAGAGAAAAACAAAAAATACCCAATACAATTAAACAATGCAAAATGAACAATAAGAAAATTAATTAAAATAAAAATATAAATAGAATAAGAAACAAGTGTTATATATAATTCCTAACTATAAACAATATATAATAAATATAAACAAATAGATACAAATTAAATTAATGCAATATCAAAAAATAAACAATATTAAATTATTAACAAAACAAGAATACATGAGAAAGTAATAAGTCAAATAAAAATTATGTTCTATTATTAGAATCCACAATCTGGTCAGAGTTCATGTTCAACGTTGCAAGTACATTTTGAAGGTCACCCACAGGACCAATTTGCCTAACTATACCTTCAATTAAAATTTCATCCAATCTAAAAAGCCCATGACTTATATTTATTAGTTTATCAAAATTATACTTAATTAGGGCACTTTCTACTAAGTTCCTTTCCACATCAGATGAGAGAAATATCAATTCTTTGGAATCTTCCCATTTTATTGAATGATTTTTTGAATTAATATGTTGGAACAAGGCACTTGATTCTTCTTGCCGCCTAATAGTGTATTTATGTTGCTTCACTCTAGTAAGCAAACTTTTTCCCGTTTGTCCAACATATGAAAAATCACAATCTCTACAAGGAATCCTATAAACACAACCTTCCTTTTCTTTTCTTTCACAATTATTTACAAGTCTGTTTAATAATTTCCCACCACTACTGAAAACAACTGAAATATCCATTTTTTTCAAAAATACCGGGATGTCTCTTAGAGTTTGATTAAAGGGAACATATATATATATATATATATATATATATATATATAATCAAGGATCAAACCACAATATGAAATAGGAAGGAAAGACTAGTCCAGAGAGGGATGTTTTGGGTAACAAAGGAGTAAAGTAAGAAAGAGTAAAAAACTATGGGATAGCTGTCAACCCTCTTAGGGTAAACACATTTGACGTGTTTATATGTACTGTTATACATATAAGTTTTGTATACACACTGCCCTTTTGCCGGAGGGAGGTTACATGAGTGAGATGGTGGTTATACCTTGGAAGGTTATGTTGAAGGCGAGCACGCCGGTGCGGCCAGGCTGCACACTCCTGCTACAGGTCTCCCCACTGCTAGAGTAGTGGTACACGACAGGTCTCGCCTGCCCACCCCCTCCACTAGGGCTCTCCTCGCGTCCTCCCACTCCGCCAGTCTTCACACCTCCAGCACTACTTGAAAGGGCATGATGATGATTCAAGTTAGCCAAGCTGGGCTGGAAGGCAAAGCAGTATCTTCGTGCTCCATGCGATGAACGAGACACTGGCGTTGTGATGAGGAAGCCGGTGTCCTTGTCCCACCAGCTGGCGTGACACGTATAGCCTGTGGGGTAGACAGTCTTAGACATACACTCATAGACATTCTACATACAACGTCTAAACCAGTGCTTCTCAACGTGGTCCACATGGACCCCCAGGGGTCCACAGAGGATTACTGGAGGTCCATGAGGAAAGTAGTATTCTGAAGGTCCATGACACGTGGTTAGGGCTCCATGTTAAGTTTAAATGAATTTATCAGCAAACCAAAAATAAATCAAAGCGTAGTAAGCTTTGGCCGTACAATATTCGCACATAATTAAAATAGAAGGCCTAATATCCTCGTCAGTTTGTTAAAATGTTCCAATGTTTTAAAATTGTCTATTGCACTTCTCTTTATGGTACATTCAAAATTGATTCTGTTACAATTTATTTCAGGGTACTTTATAAAATGTTAATAAAGAAATATTTTGTTATTGTTTTAAAAACATTTTTGTATTTCGGCATGCGTTGTAGATGTAATGAAATTATTTCATAATTAACTATATTCATTTACCTAAAAACAAATATTTATTTATAAATTTGTATGATTATGTTTTTTAAGTATCCGGGGGGAGTGGGGGTCCACAAGTAGCATTTAGGGAGTCCACAAGTAGCATTTAGGGGGTCCACAAGTAGCATTTAGGGGGTCCACAAGTAGTATTTAGGGAGTCCACAAGTAGCATTTAGGGGGTCCACAAGTAGCATTTAGGGATTCCACAAGTAGTATTTAGGGATTCCACAAGTAGCATTTAGGGGGTCCACAAGTAGCATTTAGTGGTTCCACAAGTAGTATTTAGGGAGTCCACAAGTAGCATTTAGGGAGTCCACAAGTAGCATTTAGGGGGTCCACAAGTAGTATTTAGGGAGTCCACAAGTAGCATTTAGGGGGTCCACAAGTAGCATTTAGGGAGTCCACAAGTAGCATTTAGGGGGTCCACAAGTAGCATTTAGGGGGTCCACAAGTAGTATTTAGGGGGTCCACAAGTAGCATTTAGTGGTTCCACAAGTAGCATTTAGGGGGTCCACAAGTAGCATTTAGGGGGTCCACAAGTAGTATTTAGGGAATCCACAAGTAGCATTTAGGGGGTCCACAAGTAGCATTTAGGGAGTCCACAAGTAGCATTTAGGGGGTCCACAAGTAGCATTTAGGGGGTCCACAAGTTGCATTTAGGGGGTCCACAAGCAAACAAAGGTTGAGAACCCCTTGTCTAAACCTAGGATTATCAGCCTTGTTTTTGCCCAAGCACCCCTCACACCATGTTTATCACAATGTCACTCCCCACCTCCACCCATCACATCCTTCTTTCCAAAGTAGTCTGTTTCAAAAGTGCATTATATCAAATTGTAAATTTCGACTTCTGAACAATATATATATAAATTCACATAAGGGGTTATTGAGGATTTTGGTCATAAAACATACAACTCCTGATCATCAGCCGACGTTTCACCAAAAGTTGTTTGGCATTTTCAAGGCTAAAAAACAATTCATTAAACGACATAAGTAAAGCAAGATAAATACATCATCGGACACCTCTGAATTTCGTTTAATTGTTGACTCTTTTTTTCATGGTTTTGTAATTTGCTGTGTTTATTACTCTCTGTTGTTGTTTTTGCTGTTTTGAAAATGTGGTTTTTTGGTGTTCTGAATAATTAATAACACGTAATTAGGTTAAACGACAAATGTCTTTTTTTAAATAATAATAATAATCATAATCATAATAACACTAGGTATTTTATGATACTTTTGTGGTTCTCTGGGTACTATAATTGTTGTTTGTGTCGTTTGTTTTCTGTTGGATGGTGTCCGATGATGTATTTATCTTGCTTTACTTATGTCGTTTCATAAATTGTTTTTTAACCTTGAAAATGCCAAACAACTTTAGGCGAAACGTCGGCTAATGATCAGGAGTTTTATGTTTTATGACCAAAATCCTCAATAACCCCTTATGTGAATTTGAAATATCAGTGGTCGAGAAACTATAACAATATATATATATATATATTGATATAGTTTCTCGACCACTGATATTTCAAATTCACATAAGGGGTTATTTTATATATATATATATACACTGTGTTAAACTTAATTGCCTTAATCAAATATACCTTTTTTTTAAGCAGTTCTCATATTTTCTAGCTAACTTCAATTCGTCTTGATTCAACTGGTGAATTATTCACTAAAACTCCGGTTGGCCATCACTATTTTGAAATAATTCACCAGCTGAATCAAGACGATTTGAAATTATCGTGCCTTGTGTGCTCGCCTATGACAATAGTGCAAATGTATTATATGAGCCGCTTATTTTGAAAGTGGCTAATTCCATTTATGTTAAAATCGAGATATTTAAGGGTTTGCGTTTTACAAAATTTAAAAATATTGTCATTTTATTTATCAACTAATTTTTGTTATAAAAATTCTTAGTAATTTTAAATAAATTTTGTACAATTTGCTGCAAAAGGTAAAGATAACGTAAAAATGTAATTATTTAAATAGCTAGCTAATTTTTTTTGGAAAATGGAATTAGGCCACTTTCAAAATAAACGGCTCATATATAAATTTAACAAAAAAAAATATTTTTTTTCATTTAACATTTGCGTAATACGAACAGTGGTAATAAACTAAAGGCATCAAGCCAGAGTAGCCCAGAGGATTGCCGATGACAGTAGCACAAATATATTAAAAATAAATGAAACAAAAAAACAATTTTTAATTTAAAATTTGAATAATATAAACAATGGTAATAATGTAAATGCATGGATCCAGGGTAGCCAGTCGCTAGCGTGCTCGCCGATGACAGTAGTGCTAATGTATTATATATAAATGAAACAAAAAAAACATTAATATAAAATTTTCGAAATATAAACACTAGGGTTTATACAAAAACCGACATTTTAGAAAACCGGTTTTCGAATAGTAAGTTTTTCAGAAAACCGGTTTTAAACTGTTTCGAATTTTTATACAAAAATTTTTTTTGATCGAATATTCTGTGATTCAAACAAAAAATTTTAACTGATAATTTTGAGTGATTAAAAGCTGTTTTTGACTGAAATTATTTACTGTTCAATTTTATTGATAGTTAGTTTTTTTTATGCAATTTAGTAGAACAAAGAAATAATAGTTGACCAGGATTAAATAACTTTAAAAACAATTATTCGTTGTTTATGCATATTTTCACATATAAGGATGTAAATATTTTTCTAATAGTTAAACAAGTTATTCAGCAAAGGGTTCGAATAAATAAAAACAATATATTTTCATATTTTTATAATAACCATATTATTAAATCGGACCGATATGATTCCAAGAACCAAACCGCTTGCAACAGTGTTTTCATCAATCTACATTTGGCTACATTTGTCATTTTCAAATTTTTTTTTAAGTATTATTCAATATTTTCTACTAAAAAACCGGTTTTCGAATTTCATACTTTTCTCCAAAAAACCGGTTTTTAAAAACCGACAAACCCTAATAAACACTGGTAATAAAATTAAGGCATGGAGCAAGAGTAGTCCAGAGGCTTGCGTGCTCGCTGATGACAGTAGTACAAATGTGTTATAAATAAATATAACAAATATATAATAAACTACTAAATTAGAGGTTAAAAATAAATAATTTTACAAACTTGAACACAACTGTCAGATAAAATACGAATGTTCTAAGGAAATATTATAAAGATACATTCCTTTCATTAATGTTATTTTATGTTAGGTAAAAAATTGACTATTTCAATTTACAAGTTTTGTTTGTTTTAAATATATTTTTTTGAATTGATGTTTTGTTTATTTATATGATAAAATAATTTTTTTTTTACTTTTAAATGATTTTTAATTTGCTAAATACACTTACTGTTTATATATCGTGAGTCATGTTAAGAATATTATATCATATGCTTGGGCCATATAACAATCTGTTTCCGTGTCTTAATAAGAAGAAACAATAATTAAAATTATCCCTGTCAATCATGTTCAATGAATTATTTTCAATACCTATAGTTATAGTTTGTGAGTGACACAAGGGTTATATAACAGCTATTCTCAAAGGGGTCCATGTGGACCCCCTGGGGGTCTATGGGACTTCAGGGGGGGGGTCTATGATCACCAAGGGGTCTATTGCGGGTCTATGGATGTCTCTCTAGTAAAAAATAAATTTATAAATAAAAAATAAAAATAAATGAATAAATAAACAAATAAAAGGAACATAATAACATTAATAATAATAAATAAAATAATATTGATAAATTAATATTAAGGTATTCGTATTGTAATAAAAATAATAAGTAAATATAAACTAGATTTGGGGAGGAAGTGAGCATGAGTAATGAAAAAGTATGTTTTGATAACTTATAAAATATGTACAATGTTTTGATATGAGAGTTTAATTCCGAAATTAAAACCCCCCACCATACCATCTCTACTAGAGTTGGGAATTAGTCGATTGAAATTACGGTAATATTATTTGTTTTATTTATTATTATTATGGACTTTAAAATATAGATATAATTATTGATATTTCAGTTTATTTCTTCTTTACAATTTCCCCTCATTTTCCTATTACTATGTGTTTTAAAATGAGTCGTCTGTGGTAGCCATTGCACACACACACACACACACAATTAGATGTGTATATTGATATATATTCCTTAGGTGGGAGGTCTATGAAAAAAATCAAATTCTTACAGGGGGTCTATGAAAGAAAAAGTTTGAGAACCCCTGGTATATAATAACATGGGATATATATACCTGAGAGAATGTTGGTGGATGGTTTGGGACAAGAGGATCGGAATTCCATGAGATCTGGTTGAGAACAGCCAACAGAAAGCGTTCTAAAGTCTATGGAACAAGATGACGTGGGATCTGAAGTGATGTCTTGGATATCGTGCAGGGATCTCTTAGGACGAGAGACTCCGGCGACGGTGAAGCGACCAGCTTGAGGGCAGGGAACTGTCTTGGGCCAGGAAGCTGCAAGAGGGAGTATGAGTGAGTGAGATATACATATGGGTAGTCAAGTGTGAGAGAGTAAGAGAAAAATACAGGTAAGAAACAATTCTGTCAGCAGGATGAAAGGAAAAGTGTGTGAGAGCAAGATATTACGTCCTGTTTAGAGTTATACAAAACAGACAGCCCAAGGTACACTCTAGTCAACTTCATCTAAGTCATACAAACAATAGACAATAGCTTGTTCATGAACTACCTATGGTATAAGAAATATATATCAAAGAAAGACAGAGAAAGATTACAGGAGGCAATAAATGGCTGAAAAGAAAAAAAAAGGCAGTGGGTAAGAGGTTAATCGAATCTAGGGTATGTGTGGGATAGAATGGGAGAGAATGAAACAGAAAAAGAGAGATGGTGATGATAGGAAAGGGAAAAGCCAGAAAAGAAGAGAGGGAGTGTGACTGAGAGTTTAGAAGAGAGGGATACAGAAGAAGACAGAGAGAGCAGATGATGAAACAACAGAAAGAGAGATATGTGGAGACTGGAAAGGAAAGAGTCAGAGAGGAAAAGAGAGAGAGAGAGAGAGTTAAAAATAGAGGGACACAAAAAAAGAGAGAGAGAGCAAAAGGTAACGAAAAGAAAGATAGAGATATGGTGCCAGGAAAGGAAAGAGTCAGAGAGAAAGAGAGAGAGTGATTAAGAGTTAGACAGAGAGGGAGACAGAATAAGAGAGAGAGAGCAGATGATGAACCAACAGAAAGAGAGATATGTGGAGACTGGAAAGGAAAGAGTCAGAGAGGAAAGGAGAGAGAGAGAGAGAGAGAGAGAGAGAAAGAGAGAGAGAGAGAGAGAGTGTTAAGAAGAGATGGAGACAGAAGAAGAGAGAGAGAGAGAGAGAGCAGATGGTTAACCAAAATAAAGAGAGATTGTGATGGCAGGAAAGGAAAGAGTCAGAGAGAAAGAGAGAGAGTGATTGAATGTTAAGTAGATATGGAGATAGAAGAAGAGAAAGAAAGAGAGAGAGAGAGAGAGAGAGAGAGAGAGAGAGAGAGTGCTTGAGAGTTTAGCACAGAGGGAGACAGAAGAAGAGAGTGCTTGAGACTTATGCAGAGAGGGAGACAGAAGAAGAGAGAGGGTGCTTGAAAGTTAAGCAGAGAGGGAGACAGAAGAAGAGAGAGAGAGAGAGAGAGTACTTGAGAGTTAAGCAGAGAGGGAGACAGAAGAAGAGAGAGAGAGAGAGAGAGAGTACTTGAGAGTTAAGCAGAGAGGGAGACAGAAGAAGAGAGAGAGAGTACTTGAGAGTTAAGCAGAGAGGGAGACAGAAGAGAGAGAGAGTGCTTGAGAGTTTAGCACAGAGGGAGACAGAAGAAGAGAGAGAGAGTATTTGAGAGTTAAGCAGAGAGGGAGACAGAAGAGAGAGAGAGAGAGAGAGAGAGAGAGAGAGAGAGAGAGAGTGCTTGAGAGTTAAGCAGAGAGGGACACAGAAGAAGAGAGAGAGAGAGTGCTTGAGAGTTAAGCAGAGAGGGAGACAGAAGGAGAGAGAGAGAGAGAGAGTGCTTGAGAGTTAAGCAGAGAGGGAGACAGAAGAAGAGAGAGAGAGTATTTGAGAGTTAAGCAGAGAGGGAGACAGAAGAGAGAGAGAGAGAGAGTGCTTGAGAGTTAAGCAGAGAGGGACACAGAAGAAGAGAGAGAGAGAGTGCTTGAGAGTTAAGCAGAGAGGGAGACAGAAGGAGAGTAAGAGAGAGGATGATGAACCAAAAGAAAGAGAAGTATACATAAGGGAAGATAAATGAGATGAGATAAAAGAAGACAGGAAATGATAGTGTAAGTGTTTGGGATGTAAGGAAGGAAAAAGAATATTTAGAAGAATATAACAGGAATGAAGTGACAGAGAGAGAAACATAAAAAGTGGCTAAAAATAGAAAGAAGAGTGATATAGTGAGAGAATGACTTACTGACTAATGTGGTGTAGGGTAAGCTGGCAGTGTCGAAATGAGCCTTAGTGCAGGCCTCATCTTGTCTCCGAGTGTAGGTACCTGAAAAAGACACGGTGTGAGGCAGCGAAACTATGGGCAAGCAGGCAGAAGCATGCACTCAGTCAAGTCTGCTTAATGTCACAGTAAGACATTAATGGTGACCTAGGGCAGTGGTCCCCAACCGGTGGGCCGCGGACCGGTGTACGCGTTAGAAATACAGTTTGCATACATGTGCGCAGTTTTTAAAGCTCTTTATCTCAGTTTGTACGCCTTGTCATAAGATTAGTCATACGCTTTGTAAGCTTAGTCACTAGTGTTGTAAGTGTGTTTGTGTGTCTAACTAGACACAAGCAACACACTCCGGGTGTCATTGTCTCCTGTTGCTCCCAGATGGGACCGTCTGATTGCAAAGAAACAAACTCAAAGTTCATTGACTTGGTGTTCTAGTAAGTTAAAATGTTCATGCACTTTATATTCGTTTTTCTGGTGTATCTGTATTTTATTTTGAAAGGAATGTTTAAAGTAAATTTTGAATGTAAACTTTTTAATAATATATTTATTATTATTTCGAGGCTTTTATTTTCATGTTATGTTGTTGGTACGATGCTAGTAAGTTGCAAGTAAACAATCTACCTCAGGGCCGCGGTAAAATTGTCTAATGCTTACCGGTCCGCGGCAACAAAAAGGTTAGGGACCACTGACCTAGGGTATCCTTGCCACTACCTGGAGAGCTAGCGTCCAAAGCCAGGTAGCCAGGTAGCCGACAGGACGCCCTAGGTCACTCAACCCTCACCGAACAGAAAAACAACTTAATCCCCCCTCAACACAGTTCACTATTCTTATATAAAGGAACTCTTTCAAAACTCATTCATATGAATGAAGTGGTAAAAGGCCTAGATGCCTGTCCACTTATTTGGCATCTAAATACGGGTTCAAAATTCACGGGTTCTTGAATTTGAACCCGTATATATGTATATATATTGAAAATGGCCGCAGTTTGTGTCTATATGCCACAGTTTATTTTAAGTGTAATCTGTCCTGACGGACCGTTGCCGTTTGTTATGGTATATATATATGTATATATATATATATATATATATATCCACTTAAAATTCGAAAAAACGATCCAAACTGGACGCAAATCAGTTCACAAACGAAGAAAAGCAACACACAGAGAAAGAGACACACTTACAAACTCAAATTTTCGGATGATCCGTCTTCAGGAGAAAAGAGAGAAAGGGCGACCAAGCACGCCGGAAACACAACGGTTGTGTTTCCGGCGTGCTTGGTCGCCCTTTCTCTCTTTTCTCCTGAAGACGGATCATCCGAAAATTTGAGTTTGTAAGTGTGTCTCTTTCTCTGTGTGTTGCTTTTCTTCGTTTGTGAACTGATATATATATATATATATATATATAGTTCAATATAAACAAAGAAACATAGAGAAATCAGAAGAACACACTTACAGTCTCTAATTTTCGGTTTGAACCGTCTTCAGGAGAGATAAGAGAGGGAAACCAAGCGCACTGGTTCAGATACGGTTGGAGACCAACAGTGTTGCCGCATGCGCGCTCGTTCACAGAAAATAAGGTAGACAGGAATCAATTTATAATTACATTAAATTAATGGAATATGAAAACAATAAATAAATAAAAGAAAAAATTAAGGGAAATTGATACATATTAACGAACAGAGAAATTGATACATAAACAAAAGTACTGACTAAGCTATGATAGAATAAAATAAAACTGAGAATACAAATAATAATAATAATAATAAATGAAATAATTTATTAAAAAAAAAAATTGATGATAAAATATGAAAAGGCAAGGAACTTTTAAACATTATCGCTTTTGATTGAGGCCAGGTGCACTGCGCGAACTTAATAGCCAAATATGGCTAATTTTCTAACTAACTAATTCTTTCAAAATTTTCAAACTAAATAATTTTCAAACCGAAAATTAGAGACTGTAAGTGTGTTCTTTTGATTTCTCTATGTTTCTTTGTCTATATTGAACTATATTTGTCCGTTTTGGATCGTATTTCCAACGAAAAAAGTATATATATATATATATATAATATATATATATATATATATATATATATATATGTATATAATGTAATTTTTTGAGGGTTGAGGTCCAATGATTTTAAATTAGTCCTTTTGCCGACGTTTCGACATATATTTATGTCATCTTCAGGGCTTGGAAATCTGTTTATGTTGCAGCATACTTATTTACTACTATTTCATAAGTATGTTGCAACATAAACAGATTTCCAAGCCCTGAAGATGACATAAATATACGTCGAAACGTCGGCAAAAGGACTAGTTTAAAATCATTGGACCTCAACCCTCAAAAAATTATATCATATAAATGTTGGGTCAAGAAAACAAATCATGATATATATATACCATGATAAACGAAAAACGGTCCGACAGGACAGATAACAATTAAAATAAGCAGTTTCGACACATAAACTGAAACACAACAAAGACTCACTTTACAATATATTTCGACCGTAATGGCGGTCGTCCTCAGGAGAAGTGAATTGACGGAGGGGCGACAGTCAACTGATGTGTTTCAGTTTATGTGTCACTGCTTATTTTAATTATATATATATATAACTGATTAAACCACAATAAGAAACCGCTTGTTACGGTTGAAAGATCTTAGTCTTGTTTTCCCATTTCTTATTGTGGTTTGATCATTGATATATATATATATATATATATATATATATTACATAATAATACTGCATATCTTATATATTATAAGTAAATACAAACACATTTAATTAATTGTAAATCCACTAAGATATGTTAAAATAATACAGTTAACTTGTAAAGTGGCATGTTCTTTTCGTTACCTGACTGTACTTCAATGACGTGATCGTCTCTTCTATGGAACATCATGCAGACATAGCCACTTTGACTGAAACAGAGAGAAGATATCATGGTGGGGGTATCATGGATGTCACAAGACTATCATGAAACACTGTATATATGCTCATCATGGTGGATGGCACAATAGTATCAGAAAACCTAGTATTTTTTTAAAGTATACTTTAAATAAAACTGAAACACAGAGAAAGTTTCATTTAAAGCTGAAAAACTAATAGTTCCTCATATATTTAAAAAAAAAAAAAAAAAAGCATCCTGTTGCCATTCCTGACTCTGACGAAAGGGGTTAGCTTAGGTGCCAATGTGCCTCCTCTGAACTGAGTTTGGGTCTGGGGTTCAATACCCACTCTAACCCTCGCTTTATTAAACCTGTTTTGGTATTATATCGCGCGCAGAGCTTATTCAGCCATATCGCAGATAATAACAACAAAACAGACTGATGCCTTTTTAACGTGAAAGCTCTTTTGCCGCATTTCGGGAGCTACAAGCTCTAGTCTAGGATAGAGGCAAACTAAAGCCTCCAAGATATGCCCGAGGTGGACCACGCGGAGGCGAGCTTCCACGACCCTACATCACATAAATGAAAACTTATGTCCTACAAAAGCAAAACATACAAAATATCCTAAAAAAAAACAACATATGATTACACTTCAAAACCAAAGTAAACAAAACAAAAAACGTCCCCCGAAGGGGTCACTCTTTACCCCTGGCCAAGGCTTACGTAGTTTGGGATCAATCTGGGTAGGACTATCCTCACAGGGATGTCTGTAAGGTGAGAAATAAAGTGCATGAACGTATATGAGATGGGCAGTCAATCTCTTTGGCTAACTGCCACCTACCCTTAAAATATAAAGCATGCAAAGGGTGTATCAAATCGTCTCCAATCCCACTGCCCTTGAGAACCCATCACACCAGGCAAGTACTAGTTTTCCAGTCGACTCAACTGAGTTTAAGGAGTGTTGCCACTGGTAGGGGTGGAGGGTTTTGCAGGCACCTCACCCGAGATGTTACTGCTTCTCAAACACAGCCACTGCGAATTTAACTCAAAACGACAGAATAACGAGAGAATTAACTCCCTCAATGGGCCACCCCGCCCCCGCAGTGCCGACTTACTTTAAGAGTTTCAAATCAAATTCCGGACCAAAGGTCCTACTGAACCAGTTCAGCTACACGTAAAGGTGCCTTGAAAACCTTTCGAACAGTCAGCCAGGACACGCTACTATAGCGAACCAGTTTCCTGCGACCTGGACAGCACCAGATGGATACATGGGAATCACGGGGTCTAACTCTCCCTTTGGAGGGGGCCCTGAGCTCTTAGAGGGCCCTATTAGTTCATTACTGTTGACGCTTTTAGTCTTGGATTACAGTGTATAATGGTACAGTATAGCGTGTCTCTCTCCCTACTTTATATTGGTTACCGCCAACCCAGCGAAGCACCAATCTAAGGTGTTCTGCCATCCGTGCCGAAGGATGGATGATACAGGGGTTATTGTATTATGAACGGAGCCTCAAGGGTACCAGGCGATCTCCTTGAGTAAGTAGACTTACTCTGATACGCGGTGCTCTGCCGGAGCAGACAAAATACCACCAATAGAGCTTCAGGGATATTCCTCTGTATGATACTAAGGAGAAGAAGTCCTGAGACCATCCTCTGGAAGCACAGAGGGTCCAAAAGCACTAACTAGTGGAAGCCAACCCCCCACAAGTGCGCTAAGGACCTGAAGAAGACCGTCCCGAAGAGGGAAAAAGGAAGTTACTTTCTCCCGTAACGTAGGAAGCCTGAATGGACATTATCAATAATGGTTTATGTAGATTCTGCAAAAAAGAGGAAGAAACACCGTTACACCTGCTGGCTGACTAAGGCAACTTTACTGCACAGAGGTAGGTGCTCGGGACACAAAACCATAGAAATACTTTTACCGCAGGAACCAGCAAAAGTGTTGAGCTTCTTGGTGGCGTTGAAGCTAACTTCTGGGGTACTTTAGTACAAAGGGGGGAAGTACAATACTTCTTTTTTTAAGACCTAGTGCTATAGCCATCCTCAAATAATAATAATAAAAAAAAATACAAATTAACAGCGAAAGGAAGTCTGACACACTGTAAATCAGCTGTTATGCGGACATAGAAAGCGCGCAGGATTGTTACCATCCAACAGTGTAGTGTCCCAAGATGTGAGCCATAGTCCCCGTATTAGTCTTCACTTCAGAACACTGGATCCTCGAGTCCTCTCGCATATCGGAATCTTCAACTCGAAGACTAGTGTTCCTGTAGTGGAAGGTGTATGTCTTGCGATAGTCCAGCGAGTACCAGTGTGAAGCTGTCAACCATTGGGGGAACCTGCACTTGTTACTAATGGCACCTGTAACAAAAAAGACCACGTAAGAGGCAGCACAAG
>JAPFBL010000711.1:110000-112138 GCA_026182355.1 Hermatobates lingyangjiaoensis
ATTTTCGGGCAATCCGTCTTCAGGAGAAAAGAGAAAGGGAGACCAAGCACGTTGTAGACGCAACGGCTAGTAAGCCGTTACTAGACTAGGGTTACTAGCCGTTACTAGACTAGGGTTACTAGCCGTATCTAAACTAGGGTTACTAGCCGTTACTATACTAGGGTTACTAGCCGTTACTAGACTAGGGTTACTAGCCGTTACTAGACTAGGGTTACTAACCGTAACTAAACTAGGGTTACTAGCCGTTACTAGACTAGGGTTACTAGCCGTAACTAGACTAGGGTAACTAGCCGTAACTAGACTAGGGTTACTAGCCGTTGCGTCTACAACAGGGATGGCGAACCATATACCCACGGGTCACCAACTGACCCACCACTCATACTTTAGTGCATTTCCTGTTTCATCTTAAAATATTTGTTAACCGTAAGCATGGCAGAAAAGACAAGAAATATCAGCCACAAGCTGGGGGAAGTGGAAGGCTATTTCACGATGAATGGATAAGCAAGTTTGGCGTCATCAAACACAACGACAAAGCTTTGTGCTGCCCTTGCCAAGAAATAATTACTGCTCGCTATTACAATATTAATCGGCATTTTGTAAGTAACCACAATAAACTTTGCTCAATGAAAGAGGAAGAGAAGTATGAAATTATACAGAGAGAAGTTAAACAACATAACTACCAAAGCAACCGCTTCCAAAGAATATTTAAGCCAAGAAACAACATTTCGGCAGCCAGTTTTCAGTTGGCAAATACTATTGCACGGCATGGAAAACCACTTTCCGATGGTGAGTACTTGAAAGAAGCTTTTAATAATTGTTCGGAATTCTTATTTGAAGATTTTGCAAACAAATATGTTATACACAAAAGAATTAATGAAGTGCCAGCAGCTAGAAATACCGTAAAAGATAGAATTATTGCCATGGACGAAGACGTAACCGAACAGCTTTTACAAGACTTAAGAAATGCAGAAATGTTTTCGCTTTGTTTGGATGAGTGCACTGATGTTAGATCAGCTGCCCGTGTAGCAGTTATTGCTAGATATCCGTCTGGGAATATAATGAAAGAAGAGTTGATTAGTTTGATGACACTTTCTGAGAAAACTAGAGGTCATGATATTATGAATGAAGTGAAAAAGAAATTTATGGAACTTGGCATTAACTTTGGAAATATTGTATCTGTGACAACTGATTGAGCTCCAAACATGGTTGGAAAGAATTGTGGATTTGTGAAATTACTGAGAGACGAAGTTAAACATGATTTAGTTGAGTTTCATTGCATGATACACCAACAAGCCCTATGTGCAAAAAACACTTTTAAATCGCTAGAAAAAGTTATGAGCATCGTAACAAAAGTTGTAAACTTTATAGTTGCCCATGCTCTTAATAAACGTCAATTTAACATGCTATTAAATGAAGTTGACAGTCAATATTCTGGATTAATCATGCACAATAATGTTAGGTGGTTGAGCCGTGGTCAGGTATTGAACCGGTTTGTTGAATTATTAGAAGAAATAAAAGGTTTCCTGGGTGAAAAGGGACAGGAATATCCAGAATTGACAAACAATAATTGGTTGAATGACTTACATTTCTTTGCTGATTTTGCACTGCATTACAATAACTTGAATACAAAACTGCAAGGTTCTGGAAATGTTGCGCCATCGATGTTCGGGCATATCAAAGCTTTTGAAAAGAAGCTAGTTGTTTTTTCAACAGATTTAGAAGAAAACAAATTGAAATATTTTTCATCATTAAAGAAGCACTTTGAAAAGTCCGGTTTGACTGACAGCTCCGAAGAGAAAGAAATACCGTTCTACAGGTATTCTTCTATCATACGAGACGCAAGAAATCTACTTTCAGAAAGGTTCATTCAATTCCGGAAACTAGATACTACATTACAGTTTATCTTTTCCCCTACTATTCAATTTTAAGATCTGAATTTATCACAGTTTGATTGGCTTAATCTTAGTAACTTGGAAATGGAATTAATAGAGTTCCAGGAAAGTGCAGTGTGGAAAACGAAATTTTTTGATATGAACCTGAAGTTACAGAAAATTGAGTCAGAATCATTATCTACTGAAGTCTTTGCTGAGAACATCATTTTACAGAATGGAATTCCTTGCCATCTTCTTTTAAATCAA
>JAPFBL010000712.1:0-113358 GCA_026182355.1 Hermatobates lingyangjiaoensis
GAACATTGATTTTTTTCTCGTGTTTATGTGAAATCTTTTTATGTATATATATATATAACTAGAATTTAAAAAGAACACATAGAAAGGAAATCACTGAACTCACTACTATATTTCGATGTCCTCGTCTTCAGGAAAAGAAGTGAATCGCTCCAAAGGCTGATAACGACTGACTTGGCGTTCGAACTGAAGCACTCAAACAGGGTAGCCAACTTTCGGAGGAAAGGTAGACAGGAAAGATAAAGAGATACAAGCCAAATAAAAATTAAAAATGAAAACATTTAACTAAAATAAAATTAAAAGCTGATAACAACTAAAAAATAAGAGAAAAAAAAATTAACGATTGAGGTTAAGCCCAGGAGCCGATCTACCGCCCAGAAGACTAATAAGTGCTTCTTCTGAAGCTCTCAGAGTAACTTTCGAATATATATATATATATATATATATATATAAATAATCTGATTGACGAAAATATATATTATTAAAATTAATTTTAAAATATTTTATAATAAACAATACTACTAAATCATGCACATGTACAATTATTATAAACGGATATATTTTTCATAAGTATATATTCACAGATATTCAGATGTATGTTCGTGAATTTATATTGTTTAAATTTTTGTTTGTAATATGAATTCAGTATGGTTTTCGTTGTTTAATAGAATATTTATTGATTTTCCAGATATGAGAGATGTTAGGTGCACTTGTAAAGGATAATTCTATGTGTAAATGGTTAAAACAAATCAAAGTGTAATCACGAGGAAAGTTGAATGATTAAAGAAGGGAATAGGTGTTGTTAAGGGCGGTGATTAGCAGAAGGTTTTGTAATAAGAGTCAGACAAAAGGGGGGGCATTTGGTTAGCGTTGTTAGCGTCCACATTAGCAGGGAAGCAAAGAGTCGAGTGAATAGATAATTGTGAATCCTTGTTACAGCCCTCACCCACCCCAAATCTCCACACTAAAGGATTATGTCCATTGTTTTTATCTGTGTTGGGAGAATAGTGTCAGCCTTGGCCTAAAAGCTGTTAGCGGCAAAGTTAATATCTCCCCCTCCCTCGCCCCCCCCCCCCCCCTACAGTTGAAGCTGATTATGTTGCTAGTTGGTGCCTGTAATCCCCGTTTTTATGAAGTCACCCCCCTCCCTTACACTCTCTCTTCAACCCTTCAGGCATTATTTATTCAGAAACTATCCCACTTCAACTTTAACCCTAAGAGCTACTCTAACGGCAAGAAGTTTACAGATACTTCATCGTCGACATTTTTAACTCTGATTAGTTTTCTTTCTACAACCTGCGTAAGCAGTATTACATAATTAATTATTATAGACGACTGCGATATAAATACAAAAGTTCACTAAGATATTTCAAAATCTCTTATCAGAAGGGTAAATATTGATGCTAAACTATCGTTTTTAGCTTAGGTGTTCTCTTCAAAGTGTTTTAGTCATAATTACTGTCAAGTAAAAATTTCACTTGACAGTAATATTACAATATTAATATTACTTGACACATTCTGTTGATAAGATTACGGAAAGTGTAATAAAATCTGAAAACGGCACACAAAAGCCGAAAACTTGAGCTTTTTGTTCTTTCAGTCCATTAGAGATTTGTTTAATAGAGAAAATTATTTTTTTCCAGGATCGTCCAGGAATATTGTACAAATACCATTGTAAGCTGCAGCTTTGACAGCCCAAGACAACTTTATTTGGGGCTTTCAACTCCAAATTAGTTGTTCATGAGACTGTGGTAATCATATGTGAAGGGTAATCAAAACGAAAGGTTACATCAGCTATGAGGTATAACTGTGAAGGAAATTTAAAATATTCAAAAACTATTCTAAAAGTTCAGACAATATGGTCCTAAAAGATGGTACAATCCAAATAAAATAACTGAGAAGTACGCTATAAATTTTGAATATAACAAAACCTTGATGACGTCACATGAAATTGTTTCCTACTGTAGATTTCTTTTATTTACACTTATAAATCCGTTCCTTAACCATCAATCTCTATTTATTAACAAATAAATTATTTATACTGTAAAGTATTATTCATAATAATATTACAACATATTAAATAAACAATAAAGTCGTTAATTTTTTTGTTTTGTTGCCCAACTGCACTTAAAGTTTTACATAATAAACAGAAAGAATAAAAAAGAACATTTAATAGAATATTGTTTGACGGTTCATGGGTAAAGAGTGTTTTCCATGTGTTTCCATAAATCAAAGAAGTCGAAAAGAACAAGTATAAATAGTGTTATGATGAATAAATCTATTTACTGTGCTATCTATAATTTACTATAAATATAATGTAATTAGCATAATAACTTTATTTAATTGCCTTGTGTAAAAGCATTTCAAAGTATAATGAAAAAAATATGTTTACTCTGCTATTTATATTACGAATATTTCACATAATGTTATGTAAATTAATATAAGGTAGTCTTAAATGACTAGTGTAAATTGTATTATAGTGAATAAATATATTACCATGATATTTGAAGTATGAATCCGTTAAATGATTATAAAAAAAATGGTCATAAATAATTAGTGCAATAAGTACTGAGTCAATTTCATTATTTGCAGTTTTTAGCAACTATGTGATGTCATAGAGGTGAAATCACAATGCAAGTTTACAATCAATTAAAACCACTGGAATTCAGATTAATTAAACGATTACCAATTAGATATTTTCAAACTTAATGACTTTCTATAAATGTGTGTGGATAATTTCGCAAGGTAATTAATATCGTGACTAATTTCAGTTGACAGATGACAGTGTTACCACCACATAAACTGAAACCCTCATTTTTCTTCTACTATTGCACCAGGTGTTAAACAGAGGAAATGTTTTCACTTAAACCCAATTACTCTTTTCCTGCCATTTTAAATGATAAATAAAAGACTTGCAATGTCATCTTCATTTACAAATAGTTGTATCTTTTTAGAACATCAATTCTTGTTTACATTTATATTAATATCGATTATTATTACTTTATTTAAACTATAATTCTCATAATAAAGAGAAATATTACGAATATTATTAATATTAAATAATATTAATAATAAATATTATTATTTATTTATAAACACACTTACAAACTCAAATTTCCGGGCAATCCGTCACCATCTCTCTTTTCTCTCTCAGTTGAAATTTGGTTGAAAATTTATTTATACTTTTTCATATTAACTATTTGCAATACTAATACCTTCTACATTAATAGCTAACTTTTTCAAAAGGTCGCAGCTATTTAGTTGGACCATCTTTATCTCATACTCGCTCTTTTCGATTAATTAACAAATGGAATAGACTTGGTTTTTTTTGTTCTATTTTTTTCAATTTTATAGATATACGGATTTAAAACCTTCACAAGTAATCTAAACATGACCCTAGATAATATATAATTTAAAGAAATGAAACAAACATCAATTGACGCATCAAAGTTAGGTGTCATGATGCATCCAGTAAAATAAAAGATTTATTTTATTTTACTCTGATTTGATTTCATTTCATAAGCCTGGACAGCTATAAAAGTAGGTTTATAATTTAGCTTACATAGCCAGAGTTACAAACCTGCGGCTTGCGAGCTCCATGTGGCTCTTCCAAGGATTATTTGTGGCTCTCAGTAAATGTACCCCAGTTCTGTTTTCATGTTTGTGCTTTTATATTTTAAAAAATTATTTTCGTTCCATATGTTTCCGAAACATTTTTTTCATACCTTTTAAATACGTATTTAATTGCCGCTGGAGAAACATTTGAAATTTTGAAAAATGACTCGGACTATCAAGTAGGTGATATATAGTATACATTTATTTTATTATTTACCTATCTTGGCAACATATATTCAATTCTATGTTTTCATTATCGAGGTATGGTCCAGCGTCAAACAGTAGAACCTTTAAGCCATTGTTTCCTCTTTACTTGTAGCTAGCCCTAAAGTTGCCTACAAATACAGACGAAACATGGCTTAAAGGTGTTTACATGTGACGCTCGACTAAACCTTGAAAAAGAAAAATAGTGTTAAAATTTGTTTTACATCTTTATTTAAAAATATACAACTATGCATATTCTGCGTAACAAACAATATGATAGTAAGAGATTACACAATAACTTCGATTCACATGAGTAAAGAATGAAACCGACTGGTTCAACTTATCACTTTGTTTTATAGTATATTATTGTAGAAATAGATCCCTGGGCCATTTTATCTTGAGTCATCTTGGGGGATTCATGGAAGGTGAAGAGGAAGCAAGGATTCGTACAAATGGAATTTGAGTGATAGGAAAGGTTGTTGTGAGTTAAATTTGTTTTAGATAATTTGTATGTTTTACATTACTTTTCACGTTGTAATTTAAAAAAAAAATTGTTTATTATGGAAATTGGTACAAAAACGTTTTACTTGCATGTTTTTCTTACTTATCCAAGACAGTTTTTTTAGAATCAAATGTTACAAAGAAAGTACAAAGATTATTACACTGTAAAGTTGATCGTCTCCTATGAATGATCCAGGTTGTCCTAGTTCAATTCGAATAATCCATCTTGTTGATATTCCAATTATTCCTGCTCATATTCCGAACATAAAGTACATAAAGTTCTAATATCTTTGCGGTTGGAAATAAAAACAATAAAAAAAGGCTGTAAATTGTAAATTTATATATGACATTTTTTTCTCTTGTCAGGCTTTATAGTCAATTATATGATTTTAGATTGCAATTCTGAAGTAGTTTTATTTTAAAGCTAAAGCTTATATTTAATATAATTTTAACTGTGAAGGTTAATAGTTTTAACTTAAAGCTTTCAAATATATTTATAATTATTATTATTGGTAATATTAGATTTATTATAATAATAATTTTTTTTTATTTTTGATTTTTTTTATTGAATTTTTTTTCTTTCTCTCTTAATAATTATTATAGGCGTTATTATTCGTAAGTAGTACTATAATGTAATTATTGATATTATAATTATTGCAATTAATATTATATTTTTATTTATTATTGATTGAATAGCCATCCATTCAGGTAAGAGTCCTAACATTGGAGGTATTCCTCCTAGTTATATTATTATAGTTATAATATTTATTTTTTTTTTAAATTTGTTGAGGGACTGGAATACGTTTTGTTGTATCTAAGGGATGATACGTGCGATAAGGATCAAGGTAAAGGCTGAGATTTAGGGTAGCTCTAAGGCAGCAGATCGACTGAGGAGAGCAGCTGCCTCGCCAGATGTAGCCCTGTAAGAAACAAACTTCTTGCCAGCCAAGTTCACATCCATGGCGTTTGGCCAGGATTTATCGCTATCCTCCACCTGCTCGCTTGGCTCAACCTCGCCCTTCAGTCCCTTATATTATTATTATTTCATAGAGAATTTAACACTATTCCATGTCTGCTACTTTATTGTTAGCAGACTAGAATGACTATGAAATCTTTTTATCTCCGCATATAAAAATACAAAATATATCTGTTCGCTATAGAAATAAAACTTGCTTAGACATTTAGATACAAAGAAAAAATATTGATATTAAATAACTTTTTTTGTGGAGAACTACTACAACTACGTTGTTTTGGTTTTGACCAGGTCCATTTTTGGGATCTACCGCTTATTACCAAAACGCCGGAGCATAATCTACCACCCGGGCAACGCCGAGTAGATCAACTAGGTAAGTAATAAAGTAAGTCTGAGATTATATTTTCATTAAAATCAGTATAGAAAGACTTCCAGAGTATGCAAAACCTCTACAGATGTACTTGACGATGTAGGGTATATTACACCATATTTATAGAAAAAATAAAAAAATATTAAAACAAAATAGATCCCTTTTTTAGAGTCTACCGCCCATAACGAAACTGTATATATAAAAATACAAAGTTTGTCTGTCTGTTCGCTATAGAAATGATGCTGGAGACATTTAGATACAAAGGAACATATAGATTTTATATCACGTTTTTCAGGGTAACTAACTACGGTATTTTTTTTAAATAACACAATTTTACTACCTATTACATAACATCTAAAGATGATGTATCCACAATGTCGATGCAGCGTATATTAACCTTATTTATAGCAAAAAACAAATTATCAAACAAAAAATTAGACCCTTTTTTGGAATATGCCGTCGATTACGAATCTGAGTACATAAAATACAAAGTTTGTCTGTCTGTTCGCTATAGAAATAAAACTATGGCTAGACATTTAGGTACAAAGAAAGATGTTGTATCTTAGATAACTTTTTTCGGGAGAACCAACTACTATTTTTTGAGAGTAAAATAGAAAATTTTACTCTTTCTTACATAACATCCACAGATGACGTATCCACAATGGCGATGCGTTATTACACCCTATTTAATTGGAAAAATAAAAAATTGTCAAAAAAATAGATCCCTTTTTGGGATATATACAGATTAATGAATCTGTATGTTAAAATACAGTTAGTTATGTCGTCTGTACTCACTATAGAGGTAAAATCTGAATGAATATTAGGATCACACATAGAAAAATTTATGATATAAACAACTTGTTTCGGACGTAACGCCTGAGAAGAAACTACGTGTTCGAAATCGTTTTTAAATAACATTAAATTTTTACTATGTGGACTACCATCCACATTATGACGTATTACCTACAAGATTAACGAATGCAGGGTACATTAAAATACAAGTTTGTCGTTTACCGCTAGAGAGAATAAATCTGAAAATATTAGGATACAAAGAAACAGTTATATCTTATATAACTTTTTTCGGGGTAACCAACTACGGTATTTTTTTAAATAACAAAATTTGACTATTTACTGCATCCACATATGAGGTATTCACAATAGCGATGCAGGGTAGATGAAATCATACGTAGAGGAAAAATAAAAAAATATTAAACAAAATAGAACTCTTTTTATGGGATCTTCCGTACTTCAAGTCAGAAGATTGATTCAACAAAACAAATTCAAGGAAAATAATTTGCGAAAAGGATGGTTTATTTTTAGAACAGTAATACTAAAAGCCTCTCTGATATAACGCTCTGTATATGCTATTAAATGCATTAGTTATACAGACTTATTTTTTTATTGCTTAAACCGATCCCCTAGTCGAGTGACAACGTCAGCCGTTTACCGGCTTTTATTTCATCGGTGATTCTACAAATTCTACATTGGGAGTCTTCAATTTTTCCTAACTCAAGTGCAATTCGAGCAGGGATCTTTAACGAATACCTGCACTGGCTTCGGGGCCGACGGCTTAACTTTCCCTTCCGAGGGACTTACGTACTCAGATTTATTCGCCCCCCGTGAATAAATATAATACTGTATTTCTTCTTGCATTTTTGCTCCAGTAAAAAATCACAAAATCCCTCAAAACGCGTTGTTTTCTTCAAAAAAATTTTATAGGAAATCTTTATTTTATAATTCTAAACCATGCTATTAAATACTGTAATTTATTTAAGTTGTAAAAGTTATTTTATTTTTACAATAAAATAAATTACTGCAAAATTAATTAAACCGTAAAATATCTTTGAATAAAATTCTGTATTTCGTTAAGAAGGAAGAATAGCCAACAAAGATTTTTAATTTCCTTAATTAATTTATTTTAATCATTAACAGCTCTTTATTTACTTCCTTTTGTTTTAACAGTTATTACTATTTATGTAAAAACTAAAACCGCTATACAAATTAAGATGAAATATCTTTAGTAATAAGTTAAATTGGAATTTGTGTTGTCCTACACAGTAGGCATTCACTTAGTAGTTCTGGAATTGTGTGGTATTTACTCGTACTGGGTTAAATGAATAATACAAAGTCTCCACCAATAAATTTTTTTTTTTTAATTTGAAACTTTGAGTTTCGAACACTTTGTGTTCATCTTCAGGTTTATTTTTAAACATAAAGTGTTCAAAACGCGTAGTTTGTATTACAAAAAAACCTCAATTTGTGTGGAGACTTTGCACTTAGCCCAGTATGAGTAGGCATTTACTTTAATAGCTGTTTGAAATTTAGTTCATGAGATAGGTTTTAGAATACATTTTTTATATGTGACGTGCTTGTTACCTTTACTATAAGTAAAGTATGATTGGCATGAAAATATTCGATCTCGAGATTTTACACATTCACTTGTTTTGAGGTTCTACAAATCTTTTTTTGACGTGTTTTCGATTATGTCTATGTTTGTGTGTGTCTGTGTTTGAATATATATACATACATTGCATTAGGTAGGTTTTGTATATGATGGCTAGGTCATATAAAAGGAAATAAACTCCTTCCTAGGCCAACCTTTCGATGTATTTGTACATCAACTTCAGGGCTAAAATTAAGTAAGTACTATAATATTTTTAACCTAGCCAAGCCCTCAAAAACAAAAACCTACCTAATACAATAGAATAGAAGAGGTCAAGAGCGATTTTTTGGGTATATATATATATATTATATATATATATATATGTGTGTGTGTGTGTGTGTGTGAGTGTGTGTCTGTGAGCGATGTGTGTGTATGTGTTTGTATATCCAAAGTTTTGAATATTCTGCAGTCCACAATCTTTGATTGATCAAATTGATAGTTTAAACAACAATGGGTCCTATGTGGCGAAATCGGCTACAATAATATACATATTGTGTCTATTATAAACACAAATTAGTATAGTCTGATATTATATTTGCATATCGTGAGGTTGCAAAACTGAGATTCTCAAAACACGTTTACTGTTTTTTTTTATTAAAGACATTATCACTAAAGTCTTGAAAGAGGAAAAAAAATTTTACTAAAACAAACATTGTACTTTTAAGTATTAAGGCAGAAATATTTGTGCTGAACATTTATTTCTATTTAATCTTGCTTAAAAGTTTACAGTTTGCTATTTTAGACGCTCATCACAAACACATCACACTCACCACACATTTTAATTCATAAGTTGTGCTATCTGTTATAGCATGGTATTTACTCTAAAACTACCTTTTTAGGTCACTCCTTTAGATCAACATCGTAACGAGTGTAAATGTAAACCTGAAGAAGAACACTAAATGTTCGAAATGTGTTGTTAGTTTTCATATTACTCTTTTTTTTGTTGAGACGTAATTTTTTAAATTCCCTAACAGACGTTTAAATTGACATTGGTACAGAACAGGGTTGTTTAAATCAGATTCAAAGCTGGCGTGATTAAGAGCCGACTCAGGAAAGAGGCAGTTCAGAGGGAATGAGATGTTTAGCGTGCCTCACAAGATTAACAATGCAATAGGTTTTTCCTTATCAGTTTTAAATCTGACCAGCAAGAATATTCCGTTTTGGAAAACGTTTTCAATGTTAGGTGAAGTTTAAGCACCAAAGGTTTCTTTAGACATACAGATTAACATCAACCTTCAGTTACTTAAGCTATTTTAATATTAACAATACAGTGTTACCAACAAAAAAAATTCCCTATAATTAATTATTTTCAAAACACGTTTATTGTTTTTTTTTATTAAAGACATTATTACTAAAGTCTTGAAACAGAAAAAAAAAATTACTAAAACAAACAATGTATTTTTAAGTATTAAGGCAAAAATATTTGTGCTGTAACGTTTATTTCTATTTAATCTTGCTTAAGTTATGTTGCTCTATGAAATAGCAGCAAGAAAGCTTGTACTCTACTGAAGACAACCCCAGTCCTTGATTCCCATATCAAGGCACATCCATCACTCATCCTAACAACCCAATTCCATTTTCTTTACGCACATATAGTTGGCCAAACATGATAAGTTGATTTTGTTGTTACTTTATATTACTATTTTGAGTTTATTCCATCTGTTTATCTAGTTCTTTAAGATATTTTCCGCTCATCAATGTGACGAAAGTTCAGTGCTGTTTAAACGTCATTATAACGTTCTGAGATAAAATGGATAAACAAACAAAAGTCTCCACACAAATGGTCATTTGTGTGGAGACTTTTGTTTGTTTATCCATTTTATCTCAGAATGAGTAACTACCATACAATTACGGATTGCCAACTAATGATCATTATAAAGTTAAGCATATGTGGTTTATTTTTTTTTAACAGTGTCTTAACCGCTATAACGGATTAGTTTTCGCCATCAAATATTCAAATACTTAATTCTTAAGAGGTTACAAACCAATTAAAACAAAATATGCGATCCTTTTTACCATGAAAATACGATCTGAAAGGGACAGATAAAGATCAATGTAGACAAAGAATCATAGATAAATCAAAAACACAACTTGCAGAATATACTTTTTGATAAGAACAGCTTCAGGAGAGATAAGAGAGGGAAGCCAAGAGCACTGATACAGAGACGGTAGGAGACCTACATTGTTGCTGCATACGAGCCCGGTCTCCGAGAATAAGGTAGACAAGAATCGACTTAAAATAATTTATTGGACAGGTAATAAGAAGAAATAATAAATATAAGAAAAACAGGGAAGTGATACATCAATTAAAGTAACGGGCTAAGATTTCATAAAAATATAATAAAATAAAAACGTACAATAATATTGAGAATAGAATTAATAGTATTAATATTCAATAAATAAAATAAATAATTAAAAAAATATTAGATAATTACAAATTAAATAATAAAAATGACATAAAGTTATATGCAAAAATAATTAATTACTTAATTGAATCATTATCTCTTTAGATAAGACCAAGTACATAACGCGTACTGAGCAGCCAAATATGGCTTCTTCGGATGCCCATAGAGTAAGATCTCTGCAATTAGAGAGACTTTGTCTCAGAATCTGCAACCTGTGCCACTCATTATAGGGTAGTCCGTTGCTATTGGCATGTATGCCGTTGGGATAATTAGGGACTCTAAGTGTATGTTTTTAATTTCTCTACGTTTATTTAACTACATTGAGTAATATGGATAAACAACAAAAATGAGTAAATACCACACAATTACGGATTGCACAACTAATGATTTAAAAAAAAAACTACATTGAAATATAATATCCTATGTCAATTGAAATATTAATCCATGTCAATTTAACGTCTGCTGGGGAATTTCAAAAATTACGTCTCTAACAAAAAAAAAAGTTTAATATGAAAACTAACAACGCATTTCGAACATTTAGTGTTCTTCTTCAGGTTTCAAAAAAAAATTGGAAACACTAATCAAAGCTCTTTTCATCTTGTCATTTTCAAATACAATGATCGAAACCTACTCCAACTACACGATAATGGAAACACATAGACTTGTTTTACGTCTTGGTATTCCAATTTCTTAATTGTGGTTTGATTCACTGATTGTTATTTAACGTGTCCTAATGTGAAATTGTTTATTAGTCTTTCAAATATCAATCTCGAGAGGCCTACTCCAGACTAGTGACTGATCCACTTATCAATATATATGCATCACTTCTTGGTACATCACACCACTCATGTCATATAAATCATTAGTATAACTGTCAGCAGTAATGAGACATTGTTTGAAAAGTCTTAAGTCCTGGAGGTTTGTGTACGATAGTGACTAATCCACTTATCGGAAGATACATGCTCACTTTTGTTCCAATCACACCACTGGATCTCTATAATATTCATCTAGATCTCCAATTACTAGCAGTACCTAACTAATTATTACTGAACATCGTAATAAGGTTGATTTTGTATTACGATAATAAATCACTTACATGAAACATGGCTATTTATTCCAATGCCAGTGGATCTCTTACATTGAGTTTATCTGACCTCCAATTACTACATACCTCCTAATATTAACTACATCGTAATAATTATAAAATAAATACTACATTACTTACATAGTAACTTATTATCGAATTAATAATAATGACATTGAATTTTCTATATAAATAACTAATGAATAATAATTCAATATTATGTCAGTAATTACTACAATGTACTACATCGAATATCTTAAGAAAAAATTGTTCTATTAATATACTTGAAAATATTCAATTTTGTCAGAAAAATGTCAGAAATATCTAGGAAAAAATGTCGTTTTAATATATATTTTAATTTAAAATGTAGGCTAATTGATTTATTATTCTTCGAAGAATATTTTCAATTTTGAATTATTTACATTTTTGGTTCTATAGAATTTTATGGCATCCTAGTATTTAATAAAAAATCACTTTTCATTCCATTTGTCAAAAATGATATATACCAAATCGCTTGTTTTGTTCAAGAATACAATAATATATAGATTGATTAGAGCATTTTGTGAGACAAATCCATCATACCATGAAAGCAACGGAAATTTATGTTCATTGACGGTGGTTTTTTACATGTAAAACTGTAAAAAATATTACTCTTCTTATATACATTTTAATTTTATTTATTTATATTTTCTGTATAAAAATATATTTTCGATATAGAAAATAATTTATATTTTCTATTTTAATTTTCCAATTATAAAAATCAATTTCAATTCAGTGGATTCACTGAACAATTTCTATGTCAATCTGAACAATGTAAATAAATATCAATAAATTCAACAAATCTAGCAGGTGATACGTTAGTCTAGGATAAACAATCAGATTGTATAGGAGTAACTTTATTGCTCTTTGCCCTGATTAAAATTTCGTGATTCTTTCTTTTATAAATTGCTAATCTTTTGTTCCATTTTTGGACGAATATTCATGGTTTCTTAATGAGCTGTTTAATATCAAAGAAACATTTTATGAAAGTAGAAAATGTACTCTAACGGTCTTTAAATAATGTAATTTGAAGAAAGATTATATTAGCTTATTCTTCGCATAATTTTCTATTTTTATGTATAGTTTCATTTTAGTTCGTCAAATGGTATGGCTTGTACCGCTCTCAGAATCTATGAGATTGAATTATAAATCTACATTTTTACATTTTATTGAAAAAAAATATTTCTCGTTGTTTTAAAAATCGGAATATATTTTTATTTAATTGCACTTGCAAGTTTAAAGGTAATACCATGATTTCAAAACTATAGAGTTGGTAAACTTTATAGTTAAAGAGTTACTTTACTTATAGTAAAATAAAACTGCAGAAAAAAAAATCAAAAGTTTCTATGTTCAAAGCAGTTCTAAGAGTCTCTAAAGGATCACCAATATAAGAGGTTTTGTCTTCAAAAACTATGAAAACCATTTTGTTTTCATAATGAAAACCCGTCTTTTCAGCGCGCACTGCTCTATTGTATTACCCGTCTTTTCAGCGCGCACTACTCCATGGTATCACCCGTCTTTTCAGCGCGCACTGCTCTATTGTATTACCCGTCTTTTCAGCGCGCACTGTTCTATTGTATTACCCGTCTTTTCAGCGCGTACTGCTCTATTGTATTACCCGTCTTTTCAGCGCGCACTGCTCTATTGTATTACCCGTCTTTTCAGCGCGCACTGCTCTATTGTATTACCCGTCTTTTCAGCGCGCACTGTTCTATTGTATTACCCGTCTTTTCAACGCGCACTGTTCTATTGTATTACCCGTCTTTTCAGCGCGCACTGTTCTATTGTATTACCCGTCTTTTCAGCGCGCACTGCTTATTGTATTACCCGTCTTTTCAGCGCGCACTGCTCTATAGTATTACCCATCTTTTCGATCTCGTATGGCTAACGATTTCCTATTTTTTTTTTATGAATTCTTTCTCACTGGGTTGGCACAACAGCGGCTTTATCTCCTAATTTGTGGTTCTTGATCTTAGACTGCCGTCCGCGGGTGGTCCGCTCAGTTGCGCATTGATTCGGGAGCTGCGTCCCAAACTCCTCTGTTTATTATTCTTAGCTTCTGGCTGACTCTTTTAAGACTTTTTCCTACACATGAGTGAAAGCCGGCAGCTTTGTTTGCTTATCACTCCCAAGTCTATTCGGACGATGCTGGTTTTGGCAGACTGAGGCAGGGGTGGGGAACCTGCGGCCTAAAGATCGCATGTGGCCTTTTGAACCATGATATGCGGCCTTTACGGTTTGTTGAGAAAAGTGTTTCAAAAATATAAAGAATTACAATTATGGTAATAAAGGAAAATAAATTTCGCATTTAGGAAGAAGACCATTCATGAATCATTACTTGAAAAGTCTAAGCTTTTAGAAAATCATTTTCCTGAGTTAACAGAAGTAATAAATGAAGGCAATGAGGACACTGCTGAATCTTTTGAAAGACGTCAAATAGTTTTAAATGCACTGATCAAGTAATATAATGGTAGATTCATGGGTTTTACAATATAACTATTATATAAGCATTTGCTTTTCCATTCGTGGTGACCTTTTGGGGAAGTGGACGAAGCTAAAATGGCTTCTACTCCAAGAAAGGTTCCTCACCCCTGGTCTACGGTATGCCTGGCTCTCGCAGTGTGCTTATCGTCTCATTGTTTTTCATTCCTTCCCCCTATCCTTTTCTTTTAGTCTCTGACTCCTTCCTTTACTTACCTATCCTTTCCTATATCTTCCTTTAGTATTAGAGGAATTCATTTGAAAAAAAAACATATTTTAAATCATATTAAAAATAAATAATAACTTATTTCAATTATAGTTAAAAGCCCATACTTTATGAAAAAATAGCATACAGATTATGCTTTTGACTAATTTGTCATAAATATCACTCTAAAGTAGTGTATATTTGTTATTATTAAATTGTTTCGACAATCGATCTTAAAGAAATCTACTTTTAAATTTTTGTTTTAGTTCCATAGCTATATTACTAATGATTTGAAATAATATTCAATAGGAATTAATAAACTGTTGCTACATATGAGTTATTTATCGAACATTATTTATTTATATGAACCAATTGAACTAATTTTGAAGATATTAATTCTTTTTGATGAATTAGTAATGAATAAATAACACAAGGCCAGGCCGAATTGACTTTAATTATTCAAGGCTCTAAAACGTAAAAGGGAAGTGTTATCTTGGCACGCCTGAATGGTTGTTAGGGGTGGGAAGAGGGGTTGCAACCCTTTCGGGCAACAGTGGCAGTTTTCTTCGCAAAACTTCCCACACCCCTCACCCCTTGTCCTCAAAAAACTCCCAAATCTAATTTAACTTTGCTATAATCTCCTTTTATTTAGAACTCATTTCTGAAAAGCAAAACTATCTTTTGTAGAACAGAATTAAAACCTTACTTAATAATGGCAAATTTTTGAATAGTTAGATAAATCATAGAAATTATGAATGAAAATTATCAACACTTATTTTACATTAATTCAGTTATGAAATATAGCATATAACTAAAATATGTATTTCAAATGATTAGAGTAAAAGAACGTAGAAACAACACACAACTCACTTCAATATTTTGACCTCGTCGTCATTAGGAGAACGAGAAGAAGAAGAAGATGATGCGTTCTGAGTTCTACTTGACTGACAAACAGCTACTGCTATGATGAGCAGAACTCATCTCCGAATGATCAGAATGATGTCGAAATATGAACTGAGTTATATATTGTTTCTATGTGTTCTTTCATTCTAATTGTTTGATATTTTGTCCTAACGGACTGTTTCATTTTTTAATTAAATACAAATTTATGTATTTTAGTTGCAAACTTTTGTTTAAACATATCTCATAAACAAGCCAGTTTTCTTCTAAAGTTTTCTAGTTAGGTTAGGTTAGGTTGCAGTGGCAGTTCCACAAGGGAACACACGTAGGCCGAGCATTGGCCCTTTGTGATACCACACAATGAAGATTGATTCTACAGTGGGAGTACTAAATTTTCCCAAACTCAAATGTATTTAGAGTAGGGATCTTTAACGAGTACCTGACATCGTACAGGCTCGGGACCGACAGTTTAACGTCCTTCTCCGACGGACGACGCGCTCAGATTTATTCACCTCCCGCGTGAATAAATCGAGGGCCAGGTGAGGATCGAACCCCGGTCCTATCAGTTCAGAGGCGAGCACGTAACCACTGAGCTAGCCTAATTTAAAAAAAAGCTAGTTTAATTTTTCAAGTTTACTAAACTTAGTTTTCAATTCTTCAGGTAATATATATATCAATTCTCCAAACTTGGAATTGGAAAATTGATGTATATGGTAGCTGAAGGATTGAAAACTAAGTTTAGGAAACTTGAAAAATTAAACAGAAAAAGAACAAAAATTAAAATCTGCATACTCTTTAATAAAACGTGTTTACATGATATGTCTCAAAATATACTAATATATATATATATATATATATATATATATATATATATACTTCAACTGGGAAGAAGCAAAGGAGTTGGTATTTATGTCATGTGAAAGAAGAAGAAACATTGTTAAAAGCGCCTTCATAAAATGCTTTTCTAAGAGCTTAGTCAACACTAGTCCAGGCCTTTTTAAATTAGATGAATTTCTAATTGAAGGAATCGTTAAACAAATCAAGACTCTTTCGACTGTAATAGGGGAAAATACTGTCAATGAAGCCAATCGTCATCGAACTTTAAATCAAAATCCATAACCTGCCAACAACTTGTATTCACTTGCTCTCTCACGAAAACGAAACTGTGAAAACGAAAGGTCTCAGAGCGATTATCTTCAATCATTTGTGGTGATTACCTGTATGTTTATATAGTTCAATGTACATAAAGAAACATAGAGAAATTAAAAACACAAACTTACAGTCTCTAATTTTCGGTTGAACCGTCTTTAGGAGAGATAAAGAAGGGAAACCAAGCTGGTACTCTGTACCAGTTTTTAATTTCTCTATGTTTCTTTATGTACATTGAACTGTATTTGTCCATTTCGGATCGTATTTTCATCGAAAAAGTGTATATATATATATATATATAGAGTGGAAAAAAGCTGATGCAGCCTTTGGTAGGGCTGAATGTTCCCATTAGGGGCGGGACTTTAATAAATATGTAACAGGGAGACACTTTCATCTTCTACCGCAAGTCTACTACTGTTAGATCTATCAATTTATGTATCTCTTTTCGAAAGACTCTCAGTACTGCCGGTGTTATGGCTCAACGTGGACATCGTAGCTGTCTTACTTGCTCCAGTAATCAGTTGTCAATATTCAAACTTACTGGTGACCGTCAACATGAGAAGAAGGAATGCAAAGAAATTCAGATTGGTATATTATTCACTTGACTTCCTCTTTCAATATTCATTATCCACACTTGACCAAACTTTTATCAAAAAGGTGAATTGAAGGTTTTCCTACAAAGCTTTTATAAAGATATTCAAATAACCTATAATTAATGTTGATAAAGATAAGTGCCCCATGTATAGTTCTATAACATTGTGTAATTTTATTTTATCAGAAACAAACAATTAACAATGGGAAACATTAATTTTTAACTAGTTAAAATTTTTCAATTAAACAAAGTAAAAGAATCAAAAACTTCTAAAGGATTAGGTATTCTTTAATAATATTTTCATTTCACAAGCAGTAAAGAATGTTTAAAGTTACTTTGTTGAAATTTAACTTCTTTTCAGAAAGGAAAAGAATATTTTCCAGTAAAAACAAAGAAGTTTTTTTTCCTTAGTTCAAAAGAGATACCTATTAAAATAATTTTACTAAATACCTCTTTGATGAAATTGATTTATTCCTGCGAGTGGAAAAAGATTATGAAGTTATTGTTCCAGTCTCTTTTTGGATAATTTTAAACAATGTTTTGAAACAAAGGCTTTCTTCCAGATTGCTAGAGCGTTCAATATTATAATATCTTACAAATTTTAACAGTCCCTTGCTCTACAGTTTAACTCGAACAATAACATTTATTATTTCATAAGTATTTGTTTTAACTTATGGAACGAAAACAGGAGAGAAAAATCATATTTTCCTCGATATTATATACACATACACACACACACACACACACACACACACACACACCACACACACAAACACATACACACAGTTGGTATAAACTGGCAGCAGATCTTCATGTTAGCATGTATTGCTAAGTAGCAGAGTAGATTCTGTATTCACGATTTTTTTCAGAAATTTTTCTTTTTTTTTAATCACATTTCTAAAGATCTTTGGTTGTCTGGTAAAATTTGGTTACCTTGCTTGTTATTTCAGTTCAGTGTCACGTGTTCATTCAGACTTCAGTTGTTAAAATCCACAGACTCATTTTCTTTGTAAAATAATTTGTAATGTAATACTTAGTTTTTCTGTTTCAAAATTTATACTTCTGTAAGTTTTCTCACTAACCTATAGTCAAAATTTCTATTGTAATTTCTTAATTGTAACTAATTGCACTTTTATGTATGTTTGATTTTTGAATGATTGTATTATTTCTTATATTTCCTCTGTTTTTGTATGCCTATGAAAAAGGTTTTTAAAAAAAAAACCGAAACGTTGGCAATGAGAGTTTAATTTGAACCTGAAGAACTGACAAAGTCCCGATAAATTTTAGTTTTGTTTCTATTCCACCGTCGATACTTTTATCAATATTTATATATATATATATATATATATATATATATATATATATAATAATCAAAATAAAACTTAGTGTAATAGATGGACTAATTTACCACAAAGAAACAATTTTGGAAACAATGTTCTAAGGCCTTTCGTCAACACATCGTCAGAGAGCAAGTGAACTAAAAAATAATAAATACTTGTTAACCTGGCTGATTGAAGTTTCCAGAATTGTTGGCAACCCTGAATGTGTTTAATGATAAAGAAGTCTTCATCTGTTTAATTATTCCGCTAATCAAAACTTCATCCAATTTATAGAGTCCTAGGCTATTGTTCAGCAACTTCTCATAAAAGTTCTTTATGAGCGCACTTTCCACGATTTTTCTTCTTCTTCTTTCTGAAGACACATATATTAATTCATTTGCTTCATTCCAGTTAATCATATGATTACTGTTTCTTATGTGCATGAACAAGGCACTCTTTTCGTCTTCTCTTGTTTCCATTGTTTCCAAAATTGTTTCATTGTGGTAAATTAGTCCATATATATATATATATATATATATATATATATATATATATATATGTTATGGGAAAACAAGACTAAGATCTTTCAACCGTAACAAGCGGTCTTCGTCAGAGTCAAAAACTCAACTGGGTTGAAAGATCTTAGTCTTGTTTTCCCATTTCTAATTGTGGTTTGATCATTGATTGTTATTTGATATGTTTATGTGAAATCTTTATACATATATTATTTCTATAAGAAAAGAAACAGAATTTTTTTAAGAACATATGAATTTTACCTTGACTTCAAAGGAATTTAAAACAAGTCATCTAAAAGCGGAAACACTTTAAAGTATCATAAGAACTTTATACCAATTTTTTTTACTGATTTAGTGATGACTTCCTTGATTATGGAATCATATATTTTCGTTGTACACTTATCCATGAATATATTAAAGTAAGGGCATTATCTGTTTATCTAAATATAACCATTGTATACAATAGTACAATATATACTGCATGCCGCCATTAAATAGTTTAATTTCGAATGTATGCCTGATTGAGCATTACCTGATCAAGGCGCACCAGAGCAGGCTTGAACGTCGTGGGAGACGACCCTCCAGCGTGTGGACGCAGTTCTCCCAGCAATAACTGCGTTAATGCTCTAGGGGAGTGAGGAAGACCTCCTGGTCGCCTTTCGATTCGCACTAGGGAGTCATCTCGCACAAGCTCCTTGCATTTACCTGAAAAAAATGACGTTATTAGTCAAATTTTTTAAAAAAAATGCATTATAATGGTACAGTGGGAGTTTATTTTGCCGGCATAGTTTAGTGATTGCAAGGGGACCAGGATAGCTCAGAGGTTACGTGCTCACCTCTGAACTGATAGGACCGGGGTTCAATCTTCACCTGGCCCTCAATTTATACACGCGGGAGGTGAATAAATCTGAGCACGTCGTCCCTCGGAGAAGGACGTTAAACCGTCGGTCCCGAGGCTGTACGATGTCAGGTACTCGTTAAAGATCCCTACTCTAAATACATTTGAGTCAGGCAAAATTTAGGACTCCCACTATAGAATCAATCTTCATTGTGTGGTATCACAAAGGGCCAATGCTTGGCCTAAGTGTGTTCCCTTGTGGGACTGCCACTGCAACCTAACCTAACCTTAGTGGTTGCAAAATAAATAACTCATACCCCACAGTTGGCCGTTCATAATCCATTAACCTTCCAAATTCCAGGAAGTACATAAAATATTTATTTTCATAAAATCAAGGATTTAATTTTAAACGACTATTATTAGTATTCCTAAAATTGTGCATTGATATTCCCAAATCTTTCCCTAGCTTAAGTGTATTTAGAGTAGGGATTTTTAACAAATCCCTCTTTTAGGGACATTGTACCCTCTTTTAGCCGGCAGTATAGCCCGACTCGAGACGGTATGCTCAGATTTCTTTCACTTTCCACGTGAAAAATCGATCGCCACAGACAGAATCAAGCCCTGTTTACCAGTCCAGAGGTAGATTAGTTTAGGTTGCAGTGGCTGCTCTACAAGGGAACACACGTTGGCGTTTTGTGATACCACACAATGAAGATTGATTCTACAGTGGAATCCTAACTTTTGCCTCACTCGATTGTATTTAGAGTAGGGATATTTAACGAGTACCTGACATCGTACAGGCTCGAGACCGACGGTTTAACATCCTTCTCATAGGGACGACGTAATCAGATTTATTCAACTCCTGCGTGAATAAATCGAGGGCCAGGTGAGGATCGAACCCCGGTCTTATTAGTCCAGAGGCGGGTACGTTAACCACTACGCTAACCTGACTACCAGAGGTAAGTATGCATCTGTCACTCGGGACCCTTATGAACCTTTAGTTGATTAATAATAGTTATTACAAATTATTCCCTTCTAATTTCATGAATAACCTATTCATGGGTAACATTTTATGTAATAAAATGAATAATATTCAGTTTGATATGATGATTTGATGCCAACAAGTTCCGAATCACTTGACATTTCATGTAAATATTATAAAATAAAATAAATAAAAATTTACAACAATATGTTTAAAAAAAAACTCTTAAATTTATTGTAATGATATTTTTTTTATATAGTTAATGGGTTAGTTCCACTGAGGTTAGTAATATTAGAATTAGTAATAATACAATGCGTCATACCTCGTAAAGTCTCAGAAAAGCTCGACCGGTTTCGGGTCCGTCTGGATCCCATCTTCAAGAGCACCTAACTTGAAGGTGCTCTTGAAGCTCCTAAGTTAGGAACTCTTAAGTGAGGTGCTCTTAAAGATGGGATCCAGACGGACCCGAAACCGGTCGAGCTTTTCTGAGACTTTACGAGGTATGACGCATTGTATTATTACTAATTCTGATATTTTTTTTGTTCGTTTGAAGCCGGGGTAAATGAATTCCTTCTAGTAGATTACTATACATGAAAAGTGTTTCTTTCAATGATTCTTACTTCGTTCTCAGTATTTTCAATGCATCTCAGCTGAACTAAGAAAATTATTATTTTATTTCTTTTTATTTTTTAAGTGATAAAACAAGTATTGTATAATTGAGAAGAATCAGCTTTTTTTAGTGTTTGAAATATATGTTGGGATATTTTTTATGAAAGAAGTGATTACATTAAAATGGTGGCTCTAGGGAAAAAATGTATTCTCTTGTTTTTAATTTATAATGAAAGTGCAGGTCATTGTGATAAGGCCTTCAATAGCATCAGCGAAATGACTACAATAAATAAAAGCTTAATTCTAATCAAACAAAGGCTTAAGATAACTAAAATTAATACAAAATATCCAATAGGCACACCTGCGTCACTGAAAAGTAGAAGTCAAAACATAGTAAATGCCAACAGAAATTTTAAGTATTAATAGTTTTTTTTTTAAGATTTTAAAGGCGTATATGATGTCACCATCGAAATTCTTCAAACAAAAGTAAAAGTGAATAAAATTGTAGAATTCTAGTTTTTTTCGGGCATACCTATAAGTCATTGGTTATTAAAAGTATAATAATTTTTAAATGTTGCTGACAATTGTTTATATAGTTTATAACTTATAACATTTATAGATGTAGACGCAGGCACTACCTAAAAAGCTTCAATATAGTTTTGCAATATGTAATTAGTGTTGTCTATTTCCTTTGTTAGCAGTTTACTCACAAAGGGTAATGTGGTCAATTTTATTAAGGATCATTGATCAAAACTCACTGGAGGTCACACAGTATTGAAATCAAATCACTGAAATAATACTGTGATTTACAGTAAGGTTATTTGATCAAATCTCAGAATGGGCACTGTATTAAATTTGACCGCTTCGTCCCTATTTGAGGACGTTAAACCATCTGTCCCGAGCCTGTACGATGTCAGGCACTCCTGACAGAGATAGATATAGTTAAGGGTCACTAAGCCAGACATTGTGAAAGTTCTTAAAGCTTTAATTATTAAGACCACATAGAAATTTCTTTTGTACATTATACATTGACTTATGGGTGGTGGAGATATAATTATGAAGACGGGAAAACAATTTGTTTTAGGATAAAGATAATTCGTTAATAAATCCTAAAAATAAATAACCTTATATCTGTCCTGTATGTGTGACATACTTAAATTTTTGTATGAGCATTTTCCAAAGGAAACTTGTAATTAATGTATAACGTAGTCCTGGTTATACTATTCCCCATTCTGGTAAAACTCAACTTTCGAGTATATTGGATTTCACCTAATTCAGACCAATAGTCATGACTATGATATATAGTCATTGTTATTTACCAGACTGTTCTGCTGTATAATAAGACTAAGTTTTTGCTGACTCATGTATAAAACAGGGTAAATCATCAGCTATGTTAACCATCAACATGTTTGACTACAACAATGATCAGGAAATGAATAACAGATATATTAAAAATGTTTTATACATAAAAATGGCAGGGTGGTAGATACAATTTTAGTTGGTCGTTTTCCCAGGGTTAGGATTAAGACAGGGTGGTTGACCTCTTTTCCTCACTGGATAATCTAACTGGACCAACTTGTAAACAACTTTAATATAGATTTTGGACTGAACATCTGAATATTTATTTCTGACTTCTTTTCCTGTATGATTGTGGTTTCAATTATGAACCAATACATTACTTTCCCTTATTATTTGATTTCTGTTCACCAATATCTCATTTGTTAGTTTAGATTTCTTGCCCAGTTCAATGTGGATTTCCGGAGCACTAATGCAGAGTTATACTGCCTAGTTCACTCTGAAAGAGAACAGATTTGGGCACGTCGTCCCTCAGAGAGGACATTAAGCTGTCAGATCCCCGTTTTTGTATGATATCAGGTACTTGTTAAAAATCGTTTTTCTAAATAAACTTGAGTTAAGCCAAATTCAAGACTCTCAATGTAGAATGTTCATTGTGTAGTCTCAAAAAGCGCCAATATTAGGCTCATGTGTGTTATTTTGTGAAACTGCCACTCCAGCCTAACCTAACCTATGTATGTTTATCTATATGTGTGTGTGCGTCGATAAAAAGATTTCACATAAACACGTGAAATACGTGTTTACACGTGAAAACACGTGGTTTGGTCATTGTGTGTGCATGAGTGTATAAGTTGCGTGTCTTCAATTTATATGTAAACTTTAATGCCTAGTCTGGGTCATTTTTAATTTATTAATAAAAAGTAATCGCAAGTGTCAAAAGGAAACAATGATTCAAGATTTTGGGTAACAGATTCACTGAATCATCTCCAATATGCATCCACCGTTTTCCAATTGTCTTATCACTGACATGTGCTGCTACATAGCGACATTTTATGAAACACTGTTTATATTACAATTAATAAATCTATGAAACAATATAAACTAAGATATAATTGGAATGATTAGCTATTTATAATAGAACTATAAATTCTATATTAGTTATCATAAATTTGTCATGGAATCAGGAACTTCAGTTATCAGGGAATTTATAGTTTCATTATGGATAGCTAATAATTCCAATTTTATCTTTGTTTATATTGTTTCAGGGATTTATTAATTGTAATATAAAAAGAGTGTTATTAAAATGTCGCTAGCTAGCAGCACATGTATGTGATAAGATAACTGATCAGTTAGTTCGGTGATAGAAGCTAGCCTTCAGTAAATATGAACTTTGAATTCGTATGTACAATGTGGTATAGATAAGATAACTGTCCATTGTTTTTGGTTTCTAGCCATGAGGATGTATTGAAATAAAGATGAAACATTGCCAAAGAGGTAGTTTTATGTAATTAACCCAGAACAAATATCGCGAAAAAGAAAAGAATTTTATTAGTAATTGTGGTCAAAGAAACAATACCTAAATATAATATTATTGTTATTTCAATTTAACTTGAAGAAAATTTAGTTTGTTCAGAAGAGTATATATTGATAAATGTATCCACCATGCAATAGAAACTGAATAAAATTTTTTATTAGGACTCGGTCAGTTCTTCAGATTCAAAATAAACATTCATTGCCAATGTTTCGATTTTTATTTAAAACCTTTTTCATAGGCCCACAAAACAGAAGAAATATAACAAAAATAAGTTCATTCAAAGATCAAACATACATAGAAAGCGTAAAATCTACAAATAAGGAAATACAATCGAAATTTTGACAATAGGCTTATGGGAAAACTTACAGAAGAATAACATTTTTGAAACAGAAAAAATAAGTATTACGTAGGAGATTTTTTTAAATTTTTTTAACATATGAGATTCGCAAAGTATTTCCTTTCTAAAAAAGGAATCTGGAATGTAGTTTTTCGCTTCAAAAATGTCATCTTCTGTAAGATCTCTCACTAACTTATTACCAAAATTTCTACTGTACTTTCTTATTTGTAACATTTAACGCTTTTTATGAATATTTGATTTTTAAAAGGAGGTATTTTTCTTGTATTTCCTCTGTTTTGTAGGCCTACGAAAAAGGTTTTAAATAAAACCAAAACGTTGGCAACGAGAGTTTGATTTTTTATCCTGGAAAATTGACTGAACCCCGATTAGAAAACACACCTATTCTATCAAATGGTCGATATATTATTGAATCTGTTATATATATATACCTCAATATACCAATTTTATATATATATATATATATATATCTGACTTCTGTAAGTTCATAAAAATATTTATTGCTTTTCTATTACTTCTACTTGTATATATATTTTTGTTTTTTCACAATTGTAATATTCCATTTTGATGTTAGTTATATGTTGATGTTTATATATGATTTCTTGTCATCCTTTGTTTGTAGGCCTATGAAAAAGGTTTTAAATAAAACCGAAACGTCGGCATTGAGAGTTTGATTTTGATCCTGGAAAATTGACCGAATCCCCATTTTATTATACACCTATTCTATCTAACGGTTGATATATTATTGAATTTTATATATATATATATATATATATATATGTTATTAAAATAAGCAGCAGCTTCTGCATTGACCAGTTTCTTGTTGACACTCTCTAGTTTTGCGTATCACTTTGCGGTGAGACTCTGGTAGCTTCCAAAGAAGGTTAGCAAAAGACATTAACACACACGATAAACATAGGTCAAACACGAAAACACTTAAATAAATCACTTTTTTTAAAATGCTGTTTTAATCACTAAATTAACAAACTAAATAAACAATACGTACAAGCTTTCGGCTCTAATTCGCCATCCTTAGGTATAAACTAAAATTAATTAAGCCTAATTCACTATAGTTAAAAAGAATAAAATATTTAATTAAAAGACAGTTCAAACCGAAAATTAGAGACTGTAAGTGTGCTCTTTTGATTTCTCTATGTTTCTTTGCCTATATTGAACTGTATATATATATATATATATAGTTCACAATGGAAAGAGAAAAACAGATAAAAACACGCACAAAAAAGACTCACAACGATATTTTCTACATTCGTCGTCATCGGGTAGAAGTAGTCCTATTGGGTAGCTGAAGCTAACTCAATATATATATATAATTCCCAAACATTATTTTTACATTTTATAATATTTTAAATTCCTATAATATTTAAATTTTAAAATTATTTCAAAAATAAAAAGAAGTAAAGAATAATAAGAAGGTTTGCTGAAGATAATGGGGAATGTTGGTTTAACAATTACGATGAAAGGCTTTCAGGAAGACAAACACTTGCCTGTACAGCTGCACGGAAATTAAACAAGACCTCCACTTTGCTGCGCCAGTCCCGTGAAAGGACTCCTCTCCATGAATGGCCGCCTACTTAACTCATTATTATAGTTCTCTTAGCCAAAAACCCTTTTATTCTAATTGTTATGTTAATTAATCAATGTTTTTTTGTAAAGTACTGAATGACTTTTAATCGATAATCTTTAAATTAGCTGCTTTATTATAGGAAAAAATATTACCGTCTTTTTTCGGATATAAGCCCTAGCGTAATTTTCAGGACTGTTTCGAATATAAACCTTTCCCTGGAAAATAAGCCCTAATTAAAATAATGTGAAAAATATAATTTCTTTAACAAAAATTGTATACATTCTAGTAAATATTAAAGGTAAGATCGGGCCTAAAAAATCCAGCCCTACTCGACCCAGGCCCAAGGGTGTTAAAGCCTAACCCCCCATGCAGGACCCAACCAGAGCCGAACTCGATATACACGATATATATATGAAAAATTAATAATCAACAATAACTCTTGATATAAAATATGAATTAAACAACAACAATAAAAAAATATATATTATATATATAATATATATCTATTACATTATATAACAGATTCCATTATATATCGACCGTTTGATAGAATAGGTATGTTCTCTAATCGGGATTCGGTAAATTTTCTAGGATAAAAAATCAAACTCTCGTTGCCAACGTTTCGGTTTTATTTAAACCTTTTTAATAGGCAGAAGTAAGAATTTTTTTAACTGAGATACTGAAATATACATTGTTGTTCCTTTAAATAATGTAAATTTCATTTTCTTAGTTAAAAAATTCTTACTTCTGCCTATGAAAAAGGTTTTAAATAAAACCAAAACGTTGGCAACGAGAGTTTGATTTTTTATCCTAGAAAACTGACCGAATCCCGATTAGAGAACATACCTATTCTATAGATTATATAACCTATATATATATATATATATATATATATTGTTAAATAACGCCCCATATTTGGCTTGTATCTGTTTCTTACACAATATCTCCTGTTTTCGGAATTCCTTCCTCGTCTCTTCATTAAAACTATAAAGCTTAACACCAATATTACTAGTCGACATGCTTCGAATGTACCACATTCATCATCAGGACAATAATGAGAATAATAGTAGGATTGTTAGTTTATATATATAGAGGTGGATTACTATTGAAATGTTCAAAGGACATCGCCCTGGGTCACAGAGAGTTGTGGTGGATTAAGGCAGGGTGGTTGGATTCACTTACTACCTGGCTAATCAGGTTTGGTCTGTTGGAAAATATTTTTAAAATTCCACAAGAATTATTAAGTTGGATATTTATGGCTGACTGCTTTTCTTGAATTATTAATGCTTCTAATATTTGTAATTTACCATGGTTTCTTTCTTTAGTGACCCAGGGTGATGTCCTGTGAACATTCCAATAGTAATCCACCTCTATATATATAAACTAACAATCTTGCTATTATTCTCATTATTGTCCTGATGATGAATATGGTACATTCGAAACATATAGACTAGGAATACTACATAATATATAATAAATAATATAATATATAATATATACTATAATATAGTCTTTATCTAAAGTTATAAGAGGTGAAAATGGCATTATTTTAACGGATTGGTATAGAAAGCCTACCAGTGCAGGAAGAATATTGAACTATCACTCCTCTCATGCTATAAACCAAAAATTGAATTGTGTTCAAAATTTAGTTAAGAAGGTTGTTGAAATTAGTAGTCCATGTTTTCTAAAAGAAAATAAGAAAAGGGTAAAGTCATTGTTGCAGAAAAAGTGTTATCCAAACAACTTAATTGAACGTTATTGGTTTAAATATACAAGAGAACAACCAGAACATTCCAATCAAAACCATGCTGAACTTGAAGTTTTAAATAAAAAGTATTTCAAATTTCCGTATGTTGAGGGCTTATCACAATTAATTAGAAAAGTTTTCAAACGAAATGTACCTGAAGTTACATTGGCATTTTATAACAAAAGAAAAGTCAAGTCTTTATTTTCAAATTTGAAACAAAAAATACCAAAGGAGTTACAAAGTAACCTCATTTATGCGATAAAATGTAAAGACTGCGACAAGCGTTATTACGGAGAAACAAGTCGTTTTTTAAAAGAAAGACTTTATCAACATTCTTATTCAATAAGAACTAATAAAAGTAACGCAACTGCTTTAGCATTCCATGCTTTAAACAAAGGTCACATGTTCGATTTTGAAGAAGCAACTATAGTAGATAAAGAACAGGATGAGCAAAGAAGAAAGACCCTCGAAATGCTATATATTAAAAAAGATCTAAGTTCAGTTAATCATAGAAGTGACATTACCAATCTGAACACTATTTATTCAGGAGTGTTAAGTTGATTTTAGTGAAATTTAATTTCCTTAGTTCCTTTTTGTGTTCTTTGAGTGAACAGTGTTCGGTTTTCATGTAATTGTAATCAGTTAGTCTGGTCCAAGTTTTTGACCAGTTAAGATGTTAGTTCACTAACTATCTATTGTTACTTCATTTTATATAATGTAAATTTCATCATTTTTCTAATTCAAAAATTCTGACTTCTGTAAGTTCATAATAATATTTATTGCTTTTCTATTACTTCTACTTGTATATATATTTTTGTTTTTTCACAATTGTAATATTCCATTTTGATGTTAGTTATATGTTGATGTTTATATATTATTTCTTGTCATCCTTTGTTTGTAGGCCTATGAAAAAGGTTTTAAATAAAACCGAAACGTCGGCATTGAGAGTTTGACTTTGATCCTGGAAAATTGACCGAATCCCGATTTTATTATACACCTATATATATATATATATATACATTTCACATAAACACGTTGAATAACAATCAATGATCACACTACAACATGGAATGGGAAAACAAGACTAAGATCTTTCAACCGTAACAAGCGGTCAGACTCTGACGAAGACCGCTTGTTACGATTGAAATATCTTAGTCTTGTTTTCCTATTTCATATTGTGGTTTGATCACATATATATATATATATATATATATATATATATATATGAATTTTGACCAAGTCATCAAGGCGCATTATTGTGGCAGGTACTAAAATAATTAAAAAAGAAAGAGATCAACACAGACTTAAAATTATTGAAGCTGTATACATACAAAAAATGAAACTCCATGTGAATATTCAGTTAGAAAACAGCCATAGGAACCTAAAACTATTCGAAACACAAGGTCAAATAGACGGGGCCCAGGTAATAACAGCGACCCCTTAGGTCACTCACCCCCACAGCTTTGAACAAACAACCTTAATCCATCTCATTGACCTTACTTTGCTTATATAATAGGAAAAAGAAATTGAAAATCATTCTCCTCCTGAAGGTGGTTCTATGAAAGAGTTGAAACATGTTGATTGTTAACTGTGTAGGAACCTTGTTATGTAGTTTAGATACAATAAAATGCTTATTTAAGAAGATAGAGAAACTTATAAAGAAGCAAGGTTCTGCCAACTATGGTTACGTTTTAATAACATATATTAAATATTTTAATATTTAAATATATTAAATTATTAAATACAGTAATCTATATAAATAAAATAATGATTTTGTCTGTACATTGCTTAGTACTGACTCATTTCAAGTTTTCTTTACGTTTCATACATTGGAGAAACCGAATCCACACTTAGAAAAATATCTGTCGGTTTGTCCGCAAAATTTTGTCACAAGTAAACTCAGCCACTATAACACATATCAAGCTGAAACTTTTACAGTAAATTTGTGTATGTCTAACATAAAATATAGGCTCTGAATTGATTGGAAATTTAACGTAGAAGTGAAGTTATGAACGTTTAAAGCAAAAACGTTTGTCACAAGTAAACTCAGCCACCATAATACATAGCGAGCTGAAACTTTGCCACTAGATTTGTGTATGCCTAACTTAAAATATGAGCTCTAAACAGATTGATATTCAGTGCAGAAGCAAAATTATGGGGGTTTAAGCTGTATTTTGCTCACTTCGCAGGCAAGTTTATTCTGAAAATACACTGGTGTGGCAAGTAGGCATTGTTGTTGATTTTAATTTCATTGGAGCATATGAATATATTGCGTATTTCACATCATTGAAAAGGTGTTTCCCAGAGTTCAAGATGTACTATCTATTCAGAAAAAATGGCTTTGTGAACGAGCAATTTTCAACCCTTAATATGAACAGGCAGGAAAAACCAACAAACAAGTTCTTAAGCTATATCAAACCGAAGAGAGAACTTACAAGTCAGTAAAGAGGGTGATTAGTAATGAGGAAGCAGTTCATTATCCAACTGAATTTCTTGACTCCGTGACTGCTCCTGGACTGCCTGCTCAAGAGTAAAAACTTAAAGTAGGAGCACCAACATGCTGCGTTTAGTATCAGTAACAAATTTCATGTTACGAAACTTGAGTGCCTCAGGAAATGTGAAAAGGGACAGGACCATTTTCTCAAATGGTCAACTGTAGTTTGCTTGCTCAAGAGTTAGGGGTTCCAACTCTTTGTTCTTCCAGACAGACACTTAATGTGGTGTAGTGTATACAGAAGCATTTGTTTAACACTACACTAATAATGGTATTTTTTACTACTCTATAATTTCTAATGATATTTTGGAATACCAAGTAGAATCAAATTTTTGATTCTATCAAAGACGAGTAGGTTTGCTAGTACTACATACACATCAGAGAAGAAAAGATAATTAGAATACAAAGCAGATCGTAGTACGCAGGTAGAGTGAGTGGGTTGGGTAGGACACATTGATAGGTAGTTCGCACTGATAGGTAGTACGCACTGATGGTAGTACGCACTGATAGGTAGTAGGCACTGATTGGTAGTACGCACTGATAGGTAGTTCGAACTGATAGGTAGTACGCACTGATAAGTAGTCGCACTGATAGGTAGTACGCACTGATGGTAGTACGCACTGATAGGTAGTACGCACTGATAGGTACACATATTGAAGTAGCACCACATTTCAATCCTAACCTCATAGATTTAAAATATATTTATTCCAAAACAAATATGATTTTTAAAAATAATTTAAAAGATATTTTTCCGTTTATATATTTATGAAAACATCTTGAGGGCTACATCAATACTGAATTAATAATTAATTCTGCATGTAGCCCTGCAAAGATGTACAAATATAGTCAAAATGTTGGCTTAAAGCATTTTTATTGAGAATTGTTTGACTCCGAATCAGACATCGATAAAGAAAAAATAGTGTGGAATATATGTTGTTGAGATAAGAGAACATTGTATTTTATTACAAACAAAAGGAAATATAGAAAGATTATGAAACAATCCCTTATTTTTTATGTAAAGATATTCAAAATGTCCTAACTCATAAATAGAAGGAAAACACAATCTAATAAAAGATTTTCCTGGTGTGTCAATAAAATTGTGCAAACAAAAGTATACATATATTTCAGTAAAATTATGGAGCATTATTTAGACATTTGGAGAAGAAAAAGAAAACAGCTAAATATAGAAAACAGCAATGTGATTTTAAACTTGTATACCTTTATAAATAGTATTATTCTCCAGCATTAAATGTGGAAGATCTTCATGTTTATAGCAAATACTGTAGTAGAATTATATAATAATAGCAACAACAGTTTGTAATATATATTGAATTAGAAAACATCGGACACAATTGACTTTAAAAGGAACTGATTTTTTTTTGTTTTTTGACTGGAGTAGCTGGGTAACAAATTACCAGTACCAAGTATGTAAATATCAATGCTCAAACACCATATATATATATTTTTATATATATATATCGTTATCAGTCGTTATCAGCCTTTGGAGCGATTCACATCTATTCCTGACGACAAGGACATTAAAATATAGTAGTGAGTTCAGTGATTTCTTTTCTGTGTGTACTTTTGAAAATTCTAGTTTATATATATATAGATAAAAGCATCGACCGTGGAATAGACACAAACTGAAATTTATCGTGACTCGGTCAGTTTACTGACCAAGTACCAATAAACTTTAGTTCTGTATATATATAGTTCGTGAGCTTGTTTGTTTGTTTTTTCACCCATTCTCCGTGGACACAGAAATCTCAAATCATAATATATATTATTTATTACCTGAATAATGTTAAAAAAAAAAGGAAAATTATTATTTAATTCCGAAATTTGGAGCCAGGGTAGTCAGTTGCTTGCCTGATCACGAATGACAGTAGTGCCAATGTATTATATATTTAATATTTCCGTAATATAAACACTGGTAACAAAGTAAGTTATGGATCCAGGGTAGCCCTGTGGCTTGCATGCTCGCCGTTGACAGTAGCACAAATATATTTTAAACAAATATAACAAAAAAAAATTGAATTTAAAATTTGAATAATATAAACAATTGTAATAAAGTAAAAGCATGGAGTCAGAGTAGCTAGTGTAGTCATTGGCGAGCGCATAAGCCACTGGGCTACCCTGGATCCATGCCTTTACTTTAATACCAGTGTTTATATTACCCAAATATTAAATTAAAAAAAATGTTACATTTATATATAATACATTTGCACTACTGGCTACAATTTTGGAAATATAGTGATATTTTTTTTTATTTAACATTATTCAGGTAATAAATAATATATATTTAATTTCAGGTCTATATCTCCACGGAAAATGGGTGAACAAACAAACAAACAAACTCATAAACCTTATGTATAGAGATGTAAGGAAAAAGATTTTTGAGTTTAAAATTTGAATAATATAAGTTAGAGGTTCCAATTTTTTGTTCTTCCATGAACCTGAAGAACAGACAGCTAATGTGGTGTATACACATGCATTTGCTTAACAGTGCACAATAATGATATCTTCTACTATTTTATAATTTGTAATGATATATTGGAATACCATGTATGCTACTATCTCCGATTTTTTGAAAAAGGACCTGTCAAAGATGAGAACGTTTGCTCTTTAAAATATACATTTTTTATTTTTTTTACACATTTACAATCACATTAAAGAAGTAATTTTGTCAATGCCACAATCTATATTAAGTAATCAGAATTATAAGGTTATGTTAGAATTGTTCAAAGATAAAAAAAGAATAATAGTAACGTTAACAAACATAGAATCATATATACATCATATAATTTATATATATATATATATCATATAAATTACAGAACCAAATCTATTTTATTGCTGGAAATTGATTTCAAAAGTAGTATGTAAAATTCAAATGAAAATGTTACTTAATTTGGTTTTGATATTAACATATTTAAATATTAGTATGGAACCAAACTAAGCAGCAGTTTTATATTATAAATATAAATGATAAGATATAGTGAACAATACCAAGTCAAATTTATTTTGAAAAACTATAGAATGAAAAGATTAATTTAAAGAGAATTTAAGGAATAAGACAACACTTACTTGAGAGAAACGCAGCTTGGAAGCGACTAGTATACCATATGACGCAGCAATTCAAATCATATCTGCATTAAAACAAATGAAATACAAATACTTCCTTCCGTTGCCGCATTGAAACAAATGACTATCAAAATGTAACTTCCGATTTAAGTCAAAACAACTTCCAAATAACTTTAAAATACAATTGAATATAATATTTTTAAACCATTATCATAAGAGGCAATTAAAGCTATATTACTAATTTAATTTGCTAATAATTTAATTACTAATAATAATTTAAAAATTAATTTAATTACTAATGTAACTAATTTAAAACAATTAGCAATTAATTACAGTAAAATATTAATCCTCATTGCATAAATATTTTTAAAAACTCATTATATTTACAACAATTTAAATTAATAATTACTACCAGCTAAATCTCTATGTATAAAGTTTTGAGTTTGTTTGTTTTTTCACCCATTTTCCGTGGAGATAGGGACCCGAAATTATAACATATATTATTTATTACCTGAATAAATGTTAAATAAAAAAAATATTATTTAATTTAAAAATTGGAGCAAGAGTAGCTAGTTGCTTGCCTGATCGCCGATGAGAGTAGTGCAAATGTATTATATATAAAGAAAAAAAATGTCCGTAATATAAACACTGGTAATAAAGCAAGGTATGGGACTAGAGTAGCCCAGTGGCTTGCGTGCTCGCTGCTGACATTAGCACAAGTATGTCGATATAATTGAAAGAATGATTTTGTCTGTCCATTGCTTAGAACTGACTCATTTCAAGTTTTCTTTAAGTTTCGTACATTAGAGAAACTGAATCTACCCTTAGAATAATTTCTGTCTGTTGGTATGTTGATTTGTTGGTTTGTCCGCAAAATTTTCACCAGTAAACTCAGCCACCATAAGAGATAGCAAAGAGACAATTTGAAAGTAGATTTGTGTATGTCGAGCTTAAAATATAAGCTCTGAATGGATTGTACGAGTATATTCAACGTCGAAGCGGAGTTATAGACCTTTTAAGCACAAATTTTGTCACAAGTAAACTCAGCCACTCTGAGACATAGGAAGTTGACACATTGACAGTAGATTTGAGTATGTCTAGTTTAAAATCAGAGCTTTGAATGGATTGAAAGTTCAACGAAGAAGAGAATTTATGAAATTTTAAGCCATGTTTGACTAGCCAGCTATACAGACATGTTTATTTTAAAACTATAGAAGTGTAGCAAGTAAGTATATCGCGTATTTGAGCTTATTGACATGGTGTTTCCTAGAGTTCAATATGCAATATCTATTCAGAATAAATGGATTTATGAACAAAATGGGAAATGAGCGTAATATATGAAACTGTAAAAATATCTGTCGGTTTGTCCGCAATATTTTGGCTTTCTGAAGAAACGAATCTCAACCCTTACTAACGAACAGACAGGAGAAGTTGAAAAAGAAGTTCTTACGCTATATCAATCCGAAGATAGAACTTAAAAGTCAGTAAAGAGAGTGATTAGTAATGAGGAAGCAATTTATTATCCAACTGAACTTCTTGACTCCATGATTGTACCTAGACTGCCTGCTCTTGAGTAAAAACTTAAAGTAGGAGCACTATCATGCTGTGATTTAGTATCAGTAACAAATTTCATGTTACGAAAGTTTAGTGCTCCAAAAATGTGCAACGAGACAGACACTGAGTTCGTGTTCTGAACATATACGTCCTAGAGGCGAAAATCATAACTGGGTGTGGTACTGGGGAGTCTGTGTGTATACGACACCTACCATTGATTACGAGCCACTATCCGTTTTTATTCAAATGATTACAATGTCCCGTCAACAACACAACTCAATTTGATACAACTATTGCTAAAGGTATCTGTTAAATAACTTCTTGCTTCTGTTATTTCACTCCTGTGAGAGTCAAAAGCATGTTAATTTAGAAGGCAGGTGTCTCTAGCTTCATACATATTACAAGCAGCTGTGGGAAATGTGGATCTTTCTTCCATACCTCAGGAGGTAGTCCTGGAGTAAATACAACACTACCTACACTGTGTTAACGTAATTTTTTTTTGTAATCAGATAAGCAATATTATTTGTATATTTTGAATCTATACAAATCAACAAATAGACAATTTATTAAAACAACTGGAAAGACCGTTTCTAATTCCTCCCTTACGTTTTTTTTTATTGTTTTTTTTTACGAACTGTTTTTATTGTAGATAACCTTATTCAAGTAACCAATGTTTTTCTTTTTGAAAAAGAAATAAAACATATTTAAATTAAACTATAAATTGTATTGCTTGCAAAGTAATAAAAAAGAAATTACTTTAATATAATTTGTAATTTAGTAATTACCATAGTAATTACAAGAGAATACCATATCTGAAAAGAATTCTTACTGTTAATACAGTTTATGATAGAATCATTTTTATTAATGTTTAGTTGATTTCCAATAGGATAGCACGCAAGGAACATTCAACATTGGGAGTTCTAAATATTGCCCAATTAAAGTATTGGTATCTTTAACGGTGATTTTTAACGTACAGCCTTAGAACTGATGGTATAATGTCATCTCGGAGAGACCATGTTTAGGTTATCTTTTTTCATCTCCTGCGTGTATAAACTTGGAGTGAATAAACAAGAACTCAGGAATCTACCTAAACTTCAGAAAGAATGCAAGGCCTAAACACATCGGGAGTAATTAAAATAAGTTTACATGAATTAGTGACATTCAACTGTTACATACTGAAATTAAAATTGAGGAAAGAGTGGTGATTGGAAATCAACCACAGATTATCTTGTTGAAACGTTCATGTATGTGGCCGGTTGTGTGAAACAGTTGGTAAAGAAACCCTACGAGAATTGAGATCTATAGAGGTGAAGTATATTACTATAACTAGCACCACTACAGAATTGCTATAGTAGCAAAGACTATTAATAAATTTAGGCATTATGATGAATCGGTTATGACCTTTGAAGATCATGGAATAGTCTACATTTGAAACTTTAAGCAAAAGTTAAGTTGAAAATTTATTGCAAAATGCGAGTTTATAGATAACCATATCAGAAACTAGTTGAATAGAAACTTCTTCTAGTGAAATATATTTCCACTGGAGAACAACAGACAGATATCTTCAATAAACTATTACCTGGGCTGCAGTTTCTCCAACTAGGAAGCCCTCATGATTTATTGTCATCGAAGAAATGGGAAAGCTTCAAGTGAAATAAATATTGCATTAACTCTCCTGAACATGATAGTTTATTAACTGTTCTGTAGATATTTCTCAGTTTTTAAATAATAATCACTTTTAGTCGTTAATTGTAATGGTAACATCAGTTAACACCTTATGTGGCATATTTACATGCACACGTGATGGCATTTCATGAACTGCAGTGGACCTATGAAGTAGCTCACTTACATATTTACATTACTATCAGTGTAGAATAGCATGATATATCCTTGAGAGAGACTCTGCATAGTCGAATTGACAATAGTAAATAATTCAGCAAAAAAAAACCAAAGATACAAACTAGCCCTTAATTATTTATATGATTTTTAACTGATAACAACAATTCTACCCACTTAATCATTTTTAATATGATAGTTTTTACTTTATTATTAAGAAAGGTATAGTGATCTTAAAAAATTAGATCTCGAGATTTTAACAGAATTACATTTGTTTTGAGGTCCCAATAGTTCAAGTCTTTTCGATTATGTATGTGTGTGTGTGTGTGTGTGTGTGTGTGTGTGTGTGTGTGTGTGTGTGTGTGTGTGTGTGTGTGTGTGTGTGTGTGTGTGTGTGTGTGTATGTGGCTGAGTGAGTGTGTATTTAAAGATTGTGGCCAAGCTAAGGTCCAGAATTTTTGATGGGTCAAATTGATATATTATACAAAAAAAAAGACCTTATAGTGCAGATGTCTTGTATAGTTTGGGACCAATTATGCATGATGGTAAACTCACTTTTTTTGCCAAAGACCTGTTTTTAAACAACATTATTGTACTCTTAAACTAATACCTTTAAAGTTTTGAAATTTTGTCATTATCTTTAAGGCTACAAATATTTTTTTTCCCATAATTATATATTATTAATGTATCGTATCCCTCCTTTCACTCATTTAAATACCTTGTGTTTTTTTTATATTTCGCAAAAGGAATATATAGTAAGAGCTGTTTATCCCCCTAGGATTCTAGGAATTCCGGAATATATTGACTGAACAGTATGTAAGTCAGGTCAAAAAGTCACTAGATATAATTATGTCGTAACGTTAAAGAAAGATGGAGTTTCATTTCCAGGTTTGTTACCTCTTCCTTTTCAGGACTTCCGTCTGTTTCCTTATTACTGAAAAAGGAATTTGTTTTATCTTTAACAAAACGAGATCATTGATACCCTACTCACTTCTGTTCTTCAAGTGTTTTATACGGCTAATTAAAAGTGCATTCTACTAATTAACGTTTAGAGTCTCCTCCTTTTGTGCATATATTTATTATTCTGAAACAACATGAATCAGTCTACTTCGAAATATATATTCATTTATGTAATATATAATATATATATATATATGACGTCGTAGGTACAATATTTCATAACAATGCACATTTTCCGCAAGAGTTTGTATGTATGACTTTAAAGGATCATACTGTCCTTGTCTAATGACGAACTGATAAAGAGGCGGCTATGCTAAGTAAAACAAGTTAAAGAAAAGAATGCATCGAAGAACCAACTATCTATAAAAGCTCGCAAACGTACAGCCTTAACAGTTTTATCAAAAAATCCCTGATATCGATTTTGTTGTATCCAAGATAAAACAGTATCACTTTTCCAAACCCAGAGGTATCTGATATGCAAATATTAAAGTTTACAATATTTTCTTCACTATTTTTATGCCAGAAAGAAGAAAATTATTTTTTTTGGTGTCATTCTTAGGCCAGAATGGAAAAACCTTTTTGTCGCATAATAGTGGGTTTCATACAATTTTCTATTGTTATTGTATGAGTTTAAAGTACATGAAGGTCAATAGTTTGCTTCTGCGCCATGTAATGCTTATATAGGTTTTATTTCTGTTTATGAATGTGATTTCTACGATTTTTTCTTATGTGTTATTTCATTGTTAAAAAGACAGACTGTTATTTCTTCTGATAGCTAAAATTAATATTAAACATTTTTGCACTATTTTTTTTTATTTTTTTATTGCCCATGAATTCTATAAAAGTCAATTGGTTTTTCCACCAGAGTACTTCTAAGTTTGGGGGTATATTAATTTTAATACCTGCAGTAGAACTTTGCAGTGCAAGTTCAATTCGTTCCCAGACCTAGCTCATATTGCAATTTACTAGTATTATGAAGCAATTTTTCGCATTGAAATAAATATGAAAATAGTCAATTCCATCCCGAAAATGCTTATTTTGTAGTTAATTTTTTAAAAGAACAGGTGTAGTTTTAAAAAATAAACAATTCAGTATATATAACATGAATAATAAAAATGATGCTAGGAATATTAATGTTTTCTTAATCTACTAAACTTAAACTTAAACTAAAGCAGACCCGTCTAGGTGTGAGGGAAACGGTTGCTCGTACTACGAATTTTTACTTGTTGTACGAGACGAAAATTCTTTTAAATGGCAGCTCGTAAAGAGGTACTCGTACTACGAGGTTCTACTGTAAATCATGAATTCCATTTTAACGAACTCTACACAGAGAACTCTTCAAAAACGTGCATTGGTCTAAATATCTAAATGCTTGAAGCAATAAACCATATGAAACATGATATATCGGGATATGACAGCAGCAAGTCTTCTCTCGAACACGTACTGTTAAAGTTAGCCGCAGTTTCTGCTTCGACCAGCGTTTTGCTGAGGTTTTCTAGTCTTCTAACTAGCTTTTGGTGAGTCAGAGGTATGTTTTAGAGGAGTTCAGGTAAAGACATGAAGATTTATATGGTAAGGTGAAATATATCATGGAGTGGCCGAAAGGTTGAGATACATGAATACAAATCAAGACAGGTAAGGTGAAACATATCATGGAGTGGCCGAAAGGTTGAGTTACATGAATACAAATCAAGACAGGTAAGGTGAAATATATCATGGAGTGGCCGAAAGGTTGAGTTACATGAATACAAATCAAGACAGGTAAGGTGAAATATATCATGGAGTGGCCGAAAGGTTGAGATACATGAATACAAATCAAGACAGGTAAGGTGAAATATATCACGGAGTGGCCGAAAGGTTGAGATACATGAATACAAATCAAGACAGGTAAGGTGAAATATATCATGGAGTGGCCGAAAGGTTGAGATACATGAATACAAATCAAGACAGGTAAGGTGAAACACTAAACTCAATTTAAAACACTAATGTAATATCAAAGTGTTTTAAATTGAGTTTAGTGTTTCACCTTACCATATACATCTTCATGTATTTATCTGAACTCCTCTAAAACATACCTTTCACTCACCAAAAGCTAGTTAGAAGACTAGAAAACCTCAGCAAAACGCTGGTCAAAGTAGAAGCTGCTTCTACCTTCAACAAGACATTATGTACAAATATATATAAATCCAGCTTACTTCGTGAATCGTTGTTGCAAAGGCCAGATCGGTTTTTTACGCAGTGTTTATACAGTCTTACTTGAAAATACATTAGATTAGAAACAGATCGGTCCATTGTAACAATGATTCACGAGCCGAACCGATTTATATAATAATACAAACTTAAAAAAATGATTAAAATTAATTAATGGAAAACTGTATATATTTACAATAACTTACCAGTTACAAATGCTGTTAAAACAGTTAAACAGTTAAAACAAATGCGCGAATAAACAGTCTGACGCGAGAGGCGTGACATCGCCTTTCAAAAATATAATTTATCAGTAATATTATAAATTCCTTAAAGGAATTAATGATTTCTTGCCTATAATGTGAACCACAAATTAGAAATGAGATTAATAATTATTAATAATATAAAACTGATGGGTTTTATAAAACGTCCATAACATAATAGATTATTTACAACAACATTTATGTGCAAAATATTTATGGAAAGAAGTAATTGACTTCGTTAGTTAAATATTTACTAAAAATGAGAAACTGTTATTTTTATTTATTAGTTTTTTTAAATTTCAACAAATTTATTAATTTTGTATATTTAACTACGCTTTGTGGTAATTTTTTTTTCAAAGCAATTGGGTGATTTTAAAAGTTAGATTATGCCAATTCGAGAAGAACTTCTGGACCACTGAAACTGAGGGATAATATTTACTTGGGGTTCCCTCTAAATGCATGAAGTATCAATTGAAATGTCCGAACCACTGCGAGATGTTAATCAAAAATAAGGAAACGAATTTGCGGTGTGTCTCCAAAGAAGACTGTTTTTAGGTGGAGTACCTTCTAAGAACTGAAATATCTGTGCCGATCTTGTTGTCAAACAGAAATGTAAATATGGTAAAACATTTTTCGTTTGTGATATATCCTGCTCACACACACACCCACTCACATACACACTTGTTTACAGTGCTCATTTCAAATGAAATTTAAAAAAGGTAACAACAAAAAGTATATTTCCATTGACGTTAGCAATTTTTTTTTCTTTGTAGTGAACTGAGGAACTGAAAAAGTCAGCCCTCCGATGCTGAGTCCTCGAAGGAATATTGTATCTCTCATTGTTTCTTTATTTGGAGTCCTAAATTTTGCCTAACTCAAGTGTATTTAGAGTAGGGAACTTTAACAAGTACCTGACACCGTTCAGGTTTGGGACTAATGGTTTATTGTCCTCTCTAAGTTACGATGAAATTCGATCGATCTCGAATCAATTCATGTACCACATTTGGTACATTTGGATGTATCAAATCGAGGGCCAGAGTAGGGATCGAAGTTCGGACCCACCAGTTCAGAGGCATGCACAATAATCACTGAACTAACCTGACCCCTAATATTTTCATTACTCTAATATATATATATATATATATATATATATATATATATATATATATATATATATATATATATATATATATATATATATATACATATATATATCGATTTTTGTTTTTACATATAATATTTAATGAAAATTAAAATTAACAAGAAGTGCATAAATTATTTTAAACTATTAACTTATATTTGGTACATAGAAAGCTGATTCTGCTCTTAACTAGAATTTATTTTTAAAAGAAAATCCCAGTTAACTTTATAAGTAAATTTAAAGATATATTTTTCTTAGAATCAATATCTTAAAGAGATTAATAGAAAAAGAAAAAGGTTTCCCATTTCCTAATAGCTTCAAAGAATGTGCCATATATTGATTAGGAATTGTTTCCATTATTCTAGAGTTGAAATGTTGAAGCTTCTTGTGCAAGAAGACAAAGAGGATGTTCATAAAGTATTTTTATTGCTTCCATGTAGTTTGGCCTGCAGCCATCTCCCTCGCCAGCTGTCTACTAGCTCTAACAAGTAGGGCTTCTACTTTTTTTTTTCTTTAAGCCAAGGAGCTCTCAATCACTATTACTTTATAACAATTACACGGTCCTGAGGTCTTGAACAAAAAGAGAAAACTTGGCTTGGATTTTGTTAGCTAAAAATTTATTTTATTTCTTAAGAGAAAGGTTTGACGCTATTTATTTGTGTCTTATTAAATGATATCTTTCCATTTATCTAGTAATTGTTCGTAAGTTTTAATTTTAAAACTGATGAATCATTAATTTTTAACCCAGTCACTGCGGTCGTACCATATATAACCCTTCCGAAATGTGGACCCTTCTTGCATTCGTATTATTCATCGTATGATCAAACCACAATATGAAATAGGGAAAAAAAACTAACATCTTTCAACCGTAACAAGTGGTTCAACCGTAACGCGTCAGAGTCAAAAACCCAATTCTGACGAAGACCGCTTGTTACGGTTGAAAGATCTTAGTCTTTTTTCCCTATTTCATATTGTGGTTTGATCATTGATGTTTATTTCACGTGTTTATGTCAAATCTTGTTCTGCATAGTATGCATAACACCTTGCCTCAAAGCATATCATACTGTGGAAAGCCATACTGAATCAGCTGAAACTAAAGTCATAAATTCAAGTTGGTTTTAAGTATATAGAATTTTACTATATAAACCGTTTATTTTTGTGCTTATGAGATGCTGATGACTTTTTCTTAATTAATCAATATTTCCTTATATCTTCAGTATGTTCTAAATTTTATATGATTGTTTTCAATGAATTGTTTATATAAATATGCTAAAAGGAAATATTTTAGTTTATTTTTTTTCATGTTAAGGCTATATAGTCAAGAAAAAAAAATCACCGGCAGTGATATATATATAGTGATATAATGATATATATAAGTGTAGTAGTTAGTAGTTTTTAAATAGTGTTAGATATATATATATATTATATATATATATATATATATATATATATATATAGTGTTAGAATGTGTAGTTATAAAAAGAAAATTTTGGGCCAGTTGATTTTTTTTATTCCCCGAGGTACTGAGAAGATAGAGACGATAGGTAGAACGATAGAGAAACTCTCAAAAAATGTAACCAAGCATGAATTTGGCATAAAATTTTTAGAAAAAAAATATATATATGTATACTTAGAAAACTTTGAGAAACACGAATGAAAAACAGAAACTAGGAATCACATTCAATATTTCAACCTTTTTAACGGTCATCCTCAAGAAAGGAAGTTGAGTGGCGAGAAGACAAAATCCAACTGGACAGCTTCACAGAATATGTACAGGTTGGCCACAACGAAAAGAAAAAAAAAGTAGTTGGAATGCTGAAGAAGAATAGCAATGTACAATATATGTATACATATATTGAATAGCTCCTTTTGCGGTGGTGACTATATATAGTTAGTCACAAATTTTGCAGATTTTTTCATGATATCTGCCGCAATTAATGGATTATTAATGGAAACAAATAGAAGCAATTGTTTCTTTATACTTTAAAAGGAAATATTTAAAATTACAAGTAAAACTTATAACGAGTTGATTCTATATTAAGATATCACCTTTATAAAACTGGTCGCGTTGAAAATGAAGAATGGTGACATTGTCTGGAAGAGACACAAACTTCTGAAAACTGACTTCCTGGATCTGAAGTAATCGCTTAAAAGTGACTCAGGAACTTTAGTTTAATCTGTCGCCTCCAGAAAGGAGATAAACTTCTTAGGCCTCATAAATGAACACTTTTAATAATTATAATAATAATAATACTCGTCATAATAATAATAATTTTTTTTGAAAAGGAGCCTTATGCACATAGTCCTGGGGTCTAAGATAAGCCAGAATACCAACTAAAACACCCCCTTTTCTTCTCGGACACTAGCCTAGAACCATTTTTCACATTACCCCTGACTATTCTATTCCCTTCATTAGGTAAGGGAACCTTTCTTTACAATCACAAGAATACCTACTTACTACACCTGTATAATTTCAAAATAAACATGTCTGTGAAGTTAGTGAAATACAACTTAAAATTGCATAACATTTCTTTTAAACTGAATTTTCAATTAATTTAGAGCCTATATTTTAAGTTAGGCATACACAAATCTAGTGTCAAAGTTTCAGCTTCCTATATCTCATGGTGGATGAGTTTACTTGTGACAAACGTTTTTGCTTTAAACGTCTATAACTTATCAGAACCTATATTTTAAGTTAGACATACACAAATTTACTGTCAAAGTTTCAGCTTGATATGTTTTATGGTCGCTGAGTTTACTTGTAACAAAATTTTGCGGACGAACCGACAAACCGACAAACCGACAGAAATTTTTCTAAGGGTGAATTCGGTTTCTCCAATGTATGAAACGTAAAGATAACTTGAAATAAGTCAGTTCTAAGTAATATACAGACAAAATCATTCTTTTATTTATATAGATTACTAACTATCACTTTTTGATTGTTAGTATATTTGTGCCCAGCCAATTATCTGGATTCCACACTTCAGCTCTCCGGATTATTTTCTCAATAATAGTCTCGGGAGAAAATGCCAATTCTGTTCACAAAGTCTCTCTCTGGCTATTCCAAATGAGCATGAGAATAATATGTGCTCCACAGTGCCTATCACTTAGCAATAAAGTCACTCGGATGTCTGGTGCTTTTCTATCTTGTATAGTTAGTAAGTATCCATAACCCCTGAGAAATAATAATAATACACATTAACTTTAAGTTAAGATTTGGTAACACTACTACAAGGATATATATAATAGGGTTCCATCATATAACATATGAGCAATTTTAAAAGAGTTTTTTCGAGATATGAAATAAATCTCACTCCTTATATGAGTTGAAATTCAAAATATACGAGCACATATCACGCTCGTAACACCATTTCGGAAAATAGTGAAGATGAGCAATAGACTCTATTCACGTTTCCGTTAGCGTCCAAAGTCTTACGTCAATTCATTAATGTTACATAATAATGCCAAATTAAAAATGTAACAAAAAAACCATATTATATTGTTGTGAATAGTAATAGCAAAATGAATGTTTATTTGTTAGTTTACTCAGTATAACGCTTGTGTATACAATGTAAAGCGATACCCACTTTGTAAATTGAATTCTTTTTTTTTTTGAAATAATAACTATAGAGTATATTTTGCAGACTTATTCTGAGATATGAGACAGTACTTTCCATAACACATACACTTTATCCCTTTATTTTGTTTCATGTGGTCAAATATGGCGTCTTATTTTGTTCTATCGTTACAGTAGCCTCCATAGTAAAGTGACATGTTAAAACAAAATTGGTATTATTTTTTAAAAATTCCTGCTTCCATTTATGCTTAATAGTGCATTATGTTTCTTATTATTATCTATTTACACACTTTATCCCAATATTCAATGATTATTTGAATGATTTGGGAGATAGAGTTTAATGTTATTTCTTACAGAGAAAAGTGTTTCGACGGACTAGTATTTAGACGGACTAAAGTTTCGACGGTTTCTACATATCAGCTGAATTCTGGAACGAATTATGTAATTAGTTGTGCAATACGTAATTGTGTGTTATTCACTCTTACTAGGGTAAATAGATAATACAAAGTCACCAAAATTTAAGAACTTTTTTAAATTAAACTACGCGTTTAAAACACTTTGTGTTCATCGTCAGATAAACATCAAATGGAAAAAATGGATGTTTAATAAGATTTCCATTAAACTTAATAGAACGTTGAACAGTTGTATGTCCTCCACTCTTTCCATTGGATGTTTATCTGATGATGAACACAAAATATTCAAACAACGTAGTTTGAACTAAAAAAAAAAAACTTCTTGTGTATAGAGACTTTGTATTATCTCTTATGTCAATGTACCATTGTAGTTTGCTTGTTTTTACTCGTTCGACATCTTAATATTGATAACTTTATTAACCATATGATGGTTTCAATAACATGAAATGAAATGAACATTTAAAACAAAATAAACAAAAAAAAAGTCATTTGCCTGAAAACTCTACAACTTCAAGACAAAATATTGATTAATCAAATAATGGCATTCATACAGTACCTAATTTTGATATGTTCATAACGTAGTGCAATCACTTATTATGTGGTATTTACTTATTGTAAGGTAAAAAGCTAATGGAATTTACATTTTATATGTGGAGACCGTTTCATTAGCTTTTTACCCTGCAATGTTAATAGTATTTATTAAAATGTTATTAATATTTATTTCAATAATATTTATATGACTTATACATAATACGATTATAATATTGTTTTCAAGAAACGAAATACCTTAAGAAACTGGAGAAAGTTTTACCAAATCTCTATGAAAGAATGGAAATGCGAAATCTTTCCAATGGTTGACGCAGTATTTTTTCCTCTCTATATGTGCTTGTAAATCACAAAAGGTAAAAGTTTCGAGAGTTCATATTTTCTCATAAGTCCTTTGATTCATTGAACATATTTCACGTTTTATAAAGGTCCAGTTTTGCAATATTCCAATGTCAGTTGTAAATCAGTTGTCACCTGAATACGGGGGGGATCCAGTTTCTTTTCTTTCATCTACTGTTTTTACAAACAGTTGAATGGAAGAAGCGAAGAGATAATTAATAATTTATAAATCAAACATTACGTCTTAAATATCTGTCACCGATAATTATTTGAAATAAAAATATTAAAAAAACAAATTCTTATAAACTTGGAAAATCTTTATTCAACATTATTGAAGAATAAGTAATATTATTTTGAGTGTAGTTACGAATAGGTTACTTAAGTATAGATAGTAAATTATTTATCGCTCGAAAGAGGTTTATAATGTTGCTACCATTACAACAATACACTGGACAAGTTTTGCTGCTTGTCGATTGCCAGTAAGAACAACACCCATCAGGTCATAAGAAAAACGTTCAAAGTAAGATGGAATATTTTTACGATAACACATTTTTTTTTTTACAGGAAACTGGGGACATAGACCCCAGACTGTAATTATTTTAAGTATATATATATATATATAATCAAACCACAATAAGAAATGGGAAAACAAGACTAAGATCTTTCAACCGTAACAAGCGGTCTTCGTCAGAGTCAAAAACCCAACTGACGAAGACCGCTTGTTACGGTTGAAAGATCTTAGTCTTTTTTTCCCATTTCTTATTGTGGTTTGATCATTGATTGTTATTTCACGTGTTTATGTGAAAGCTTTATATATATATATAACAATTAAATGAAACGGTCCAACGGACTTTTAAATAAAAACCAATTAAAAAAGATAGCACGCAGATAGACACAGGAATAACTCACTTCTATATTTCGACCATCGTCGTCATCAGGAGGCGAAGTGTCCCGCAGGAAGGCAGAGCGGCGACTCACTCTAATCGAAAAAACCTCCCTTGAGAAGCTTTAGCTCATTCTGTGCACCTGCTTCATGTTTGCTGCTTATAGCTTTACTTGTTGATCCAGCCCTTGTTGGTTAGAGCGGGTCGCAGCTCTGCCTTCCTGCGGGACTCTTCGCCTCCTGATGACGACGATGGTCGAAATACAGAAGTGAATTATTCCTGTGTCTATCTGTGTGCTATCTTTTGTAATTGGTTTATATATATAACAAGGGCTAGATCAAGTAGTAAAGCTATAAGCAGTAAACATGAAGGAGGTGCACAGAATGACCTAAGGCTTCTCAAGGGAAGTTTTTTGGACTATGGGGAATCGGGAGGCGTCAGTCAAAAGATGACCAAAGGCCGTAATGACAACAAAATAAATGAGCCACCTCACCCTTCACATCACAGTCAACCATGCATATACCAATAGTGGCAAACAACGATTCATAAAAAATGGTGATTATTTTATAATTTATGATTTTTTAATACTAAAAGTAAATATAAGAAGTATATATTCAATTATAAATATATATTGCATATTGCATTATATTTTCATTAATTTTATTAATATTATGTTCAATGTTATTAATTTAGGCTGACCGAGTACTGATAAACTTTACTTCTGTTCTATTTCACTGTCAATACTTATACATATATTAGTATAAATAGGGAGCAGACCTTCTTTTATATAAATTGTGTTAAACAGAATTGCCTTAATCAGCGGTTCCCCCCCCCCCCCCATCCTAATTTTAATTTGTCTTTTATCCATCCTTGTAATGTTTTGAATGTTAAATGTTTCTAGTGTTAGACTTAATGAAATTTATTTTTTAGTGAAAGACTTTATTTAGCTCTCTGTTATGTTTACATACTTGTTCGATGATAATAGTTTTGTTTTGTGATGGTTGAAAATAGTTTCTGAAGATGGTTGGAGACAGCCGAAACATGTCAAATGTTAGTCAATAAATAATGAGGTGATTTTCAATAATTAATCAGAGTTTTGCTCAAATAATTCACCAGCTGAATCAAGATGATTTGAAATGATCAAGAAAATAAATATAATTTTTATAATATTTATAATATTATAAGTTTTATAATATTTACAAAACTTATAAATATAAGTTTTTCGTATTTAAACTGCTCAAAAGAAGGGTCGTTTGATTAAGGCAATTCAGTTTAACACAATACGAGGTGTATAAATAAAGTAGTGAGACTGGCAACGTCGCTTTCGATCTGGAGACGCGTGGCCTTGAGTAGCGTCAGGTGCACGTGTGATGCGCCTCCAGTATGAATCTGAACTCGCCACAGTCATTTGTTTGTCTGTAGCGTTGGTTTTCGTGAAATGGTTTTTTCTTGAGCGTTTTAAAAATGAGTGACCTCAAAGTTGAGCAGCGGTGTGCAATCAAATTTTGCTTCAGACTTGGACATAATGCAACCGAAACTTTTGAAAAACTTTAGGAGGCCTATGGAGAACGTGTTTTATCAAGGGCACAGGTTTTTCGGTGGTTTAAGGAATTTTCAGAAGGAAGAGAGTCGATTGAAGATGAACCACGAAGCGGAAGGCCTTCAAGTGCAAACACCGATGAAAATGTCAACAGAGTACGGAACCTTGTGCGTTCAGATCGACGCTTAATCAGCACTTCTACCGTGAGGTCCTTGAAAGACTTCGAAAAAGAGTCCTTCGTGTGCGGCCAAACATCAAAGACAAGTGGGTGTTGCATCACGACAACGCGCCCTGTCACACTGCCATCTCAATAAACGAGTTTTTGGCCAGTAAAAACATTCCTGTTGCTCCTCAGCCTCCTTATTCAACAGACTTGAGTCCTTGTGACTTTTTCCTCTTCCCGAGATTGAAAAATCACCTCAAGGGAACTCATTTCGGGACACTACAAAACATACAAACTGCTGTAACCGACCAGCTGAAGGCCATTCCAGAATCCGAGTTCCAGCAATGCTACAATGATTGGAAGGACCGTCTCCAGCGCTGTGTGGCTTCCGAAGGGAACTATTTTGAAGGTGACAATATCACATTGTAATTATATTTGAATAGAAAATTTAAAAAAAAAAATCAGTCTCACTACTTTATTTACACACCTCGTATATATATACATATATATATATATATATATATATATATATATATATATATATAAAATAAATTCAAAACGAAGGAAACACACAGAAAGACACAGACATAACTCAAATCGATATTTCGACCATCGTCGTCATCAGGAGGTGTGAAGAGCGAAAAGCGAAGAGTCCCGCAGAAAGACAGGGCAGTGACCCGCTCCAACCAACAAGGGCTGGATCAACAAGTAAAGCTATAAGCAGCAAACATGAAGCACGTGCACAGAATGAGCTAAAGCTTCTCATTCTGTGTGAGAAGGTGTGAAGAGCGAAGAGCGAAGAGTCCCGCAGGAAGACTGTCTTCCTGCGGGACTCTTCGCTCTTCACACCTCCTGATGACGACGATGGTCGAAATATCGATGTGAGTTATGTCTATGTCTTTCTGTGTGTTCCTTCGTTTTGAATTTATTTTATTTAAAAAAGTCCGCTGGACCGTTTCTTTTATTGTGGTATATATATATATATATATAAATATACGAGTTCAAAATTCAAGAAGAGCAACACACAGAGCAAGGAAACAAACTTACAGACTCAAACCTTCAGGCTATCCGTCTTCAGGAGAAAAGAGAAAGGGAGACCAAGCACGTTGTAGACGCAACAGCAAGTAACCGTTAGAATCATCAGAATACAGTTGTTGTTAAAATCCACATACTATTTTTCTTTGTAAAATAATTTGTAATGTATTACTTAGTTTTTCTGTCTCAAAATTTATACTTCTGCCTAATAAAAAGGTTTTAAATAAAGACGGAAACGTTGGCAATGAGAGTTTAATTTGAACCTGAAGAACTGACCGAGTCCCGATAAACTTTAGTTTTGTTTCTATTCCACGGACGATACTTTTATCAATATTATATATATAATATATATATATATATATATATATATATATATGTGTGTGTGTTGAAGTCTTCAACCGTCTCTGAACCAGTCCGCTTAGTTTCCCTCTCTTATCTCTCCTGAAGATGGTTCAAACAATAAATTAGAAACTGTAAGTGTGTGCGTTTAATTCCAGTATGTTTCTTTTCGTATATTGAACTATGGATATATAATTGTTTTCTTTTCCTTTTTAAATTTTATGTAATATTTATTTATTCTTTTATATATGAAATCTCATTTTGTTATTTATGTTTTATTGTGTTCTAGCTACCTTTAAAAAGATTTTTGACTGAACGCTTTATTTTGTTGTTTATACTATTTAACTTTTTATTAATTTTAATATGTAAATCTTTTTATCTTTATTCCTTTATTATTGATTTTCACAATTTTGATATTAATTTTTTTGTTTTTCAGTTCTTCACATTCTTAGTTTATTTTTCTCTAATTCTCTTGAAATAGCACGCGTGAGACAACACTGTGAGACATCCGTCGCTTCACAAGTGCGCTTGGTATCCCTATCTGTTCTCTCCTGATGACGCTTAACCGAAAATTAGAGACTCTGTGTTCTTTTATTTACTGTGGACCTATATTTTGCTCTGATGCTATATATATATAATATATAATATAATATATATATATATATATATATATTTGGTATAAATAGGCAGCAGATCCTCTTTTAAACAGGTATCATTAAAATTAACCGCAGTCTCAGCATTCACGATCTAAGACTGAGAGATTCGATCCTACGAACTAACCTCCTGCTAACAGGGTTCAACTGGAAAAGGAGTTGGCTAAGTGACATGTTAAATTAAAATCGATGACTCATGCTTAGTCATTGCTATAAATAGATTAAAAGGATAGTACAGGTTAATATAAAGAGAAGGTCAAAGGTCAATAATGAACAAGAAACAAGCGGTTAGATAAAAGAGTTGAAAGTTCAACGGTATAACTGGACTAATAGAGAATAAATATTTAAATATATATATATTTATAGGTATATTTATATATATAGTACTCGTATATACAATGATGAACGAAAACGGTGTGGCAGGACAGATTACACTTAAAATAAACTGTGAAACATAGACAGAAACATAACAAAGACTCACTTTTCAATATTTCGACCGTAATGACAGTCGTCCTCAGGAGAAGAAGTGAATTGAAGGAGGGACGACAGTCAACTAAACACTAAAGTTTAGTTGACTGTCCTCCCTCCGAGTCGTTGTCTGCCTGCGGAGCGAATCGTTTCTATCATCCAGATGACGAGGACATCGAAATATAGCAGGGAATTTCTGTTTCATTTCTGAGTGTTCTTTGCGTCAATATAGGTTTGAATAAAATGGGAAGATTCCAAAGAATTGATATTTCTCTCATCTGATGTGGAAAGGAACTTAGTAGAAAGTGCCCTAATTAAGTATAATTTTGATAAACTAATAAATATAAGTCATGGGCTTTTTAGATTGGATGAAATTTTAATTGAAGGTATAGTTAGGCAAATTGGTCCTGTGGGTGACCTTCAAAATGTACTTGCAAACGTTGAACATGAACTCTGACCAGATTGTGGATTCTAATAATAGAACATAATTTTTATTTGACTTATTACTTTCTCATGTATTCTTGTTTTGTTAATAATTTAATATTGTTTATTTTTGATATTGCATTAATTTAATTTGTAATCTATTTGTTTATATTTATTATATATTGTTTATAGTTAGGAATTATATATAACACTTGTTTCTTATTCTATTTATATTTTTATATTTTTATTTTAATTAATTTTCTTATTGTTCATTTTGCCATTGTTTAATTGTATTGGGTATTTTTTGTTTTTCTCTTATTATGCCTTTTCGACTCTTGTTTTCCCAGCTGTTTAGTTACCTTCCTTGTACATACCTTTTATGTTACTTTCTAGTTCTTACCTTGTTTGCTCTCTGATGACATAAATTGAAAGGCCTCAGAGCATTTTTTTCCATCTGTTTTCTTTTTTTTTCCTTGTGGTTTGTTTTCATTGATTGCTCACGTGTTTATTGGATTTATCTGCATATGTATATATATATAACCAATTACATGAAACGATTCTTCAAACTGAATGAACTAGAGTGTTCAAAAAGAACACATAGAAATGAAGTCTGTGAAACTCACTGCTATATATCAATGGCTTTATCATAAGGAAGATAGAAGTTTGTCACTCAAAGGCTGATAACGACTGGCCTGCGTTCAAAAAGAAGCACTCCAACAGTGTAGCCAACCATCAGAGGGAGGGAAGAAAAGGAAGATAAAGAAATATAAGCCAAATAAACATTAAATGAATCAAAACATTTAACTGAAAATAAAAATTAAATAAAAAAACTATTAAAAACTAGTAAAAAAATATAAATGAAACTGAGTAAGTAAATAAGACTAAAATAAATTAAAGGAACAATTAATGATTGAGGTTAAGCCTAGGAGCAGATCTACCACGCAGAAGACTAATAGGTGTTTCATCTAAAGCTCTCAGAGTGACTTTCGAATTAAACTCATTAATCTGCCTCAAGACCTGTACATGGAAACAGTCATTGAAACTGAGTCCGTGAGAACTGGCATTAGTAGCAATGTTGCTTACTCAGTTTTTTGCTTACTTAGTTTAATTTCTTTTTAGATTAGTTTTTTATTAATTGTTAAAAGTTTTTAATTTTATTTTTACTTGAATGTTTTCATTCATTTTCTTGCTTCATTTCCTTATCTTCTTTGTCTCGCCTCCCTACGTAGGTTGGTTACACTGTTTCAGTGCTTCTTATTGAACGCAAGCCAGTCGTTATCAGTCTTTAGAGCGAATCACATCTATCTTGCTACCGACGAGGCCATCAAAATATTGTAGTGAGTTTCAGGGATTTCATTTCTATACGTTCTTTTGAAAAATATATGTATGATCAAACAACAATATGAAATGGGAAAAAAAGACTAAGATCTTTCAAACGTAACAAGCGGTCTTCGTCAGAGTCAAAACCCAACTGATTTTATTGGGGTTTGATCATTGATTAGTATTTCACGTGTTTATTACCAAATTTTGTTATATATATATATATATATATATATATATATATATAGGTATGTTCTCTAATCAGGATTCGGTCAATTTTCTAGGATAAAAAATCAAACTCTCGTTGCCAACGTTCGGTTTTATTTAAAACCTTTTTCATAGGCAGAAGTATGAATTTTTTAAATAAAAAAAATGAAATTTACATTATTTAAAGGAACAACAATGTAAATTTCATTTTCTTAGTTAAACAATTTTTACTTCTGCCTATGAAAAAGGTTTTAAATAAACCTTTACCAACGTTTACCGAAACGTTGGCAACGAGAATTTGATTTTTTTATCCTAGAAAATTGACCAAATCCCGATTAGAGAACATACTTATTCTATCAAATGGTCGATATATTATTGAATCTGATATATATATATATATATATATATATATTATATATAAATATATTGTTAAAATTTGCAGCAGCTTCTGCACTCACTAACTTTAAGCTGGTGGCCTCGATCCTTCGGGCGATTTTTCTTTCTTCTGGCTGCAGTTGCCACAGCATCTGTCCTAGAGACATCTTCAATATTACACGAGCTTTCGACCATAGGAACATTGGTCATCTTCAGGTAGAGCATGCCTTGTAGTAAACAGCTTAAATGCCAATCAGGTTGACTAATTCGAACCAATCAGAGCGCAGGGTTAAGGCTGCTGCTCTGATTGGACCTCATGCTCGGCTCCAGGCTCCTGCTCGTCGGAATTACATACATGTCCTTGACCTGGAGGTTTATAGAGGGGTTCCTTTCCTTTATGTACAGGGCTTCCAATATTTGTAGCTTCTCCGCATTCTGTTTCGCCTGTATGATGCCAGTGCCCTGCACCAGCATCTCCCTCGTCAGCTGAGTGTTGTGTTTTTCCTGTGTATGTTTCTTGGGGCTCCCGGAGTCAAATGAAGAGTTAGCCTCCTAGAGAGCTTAGTCGCAGTCATCCCAATGTACTTGGAGGCAGGCTTTCACATTCACCTGTGGTGCAAGTATACTCGTACACTAGGTGACTGCGCTGAAGCTCCGGGTATTCTTCTGAGGATTGTTTTTCAGCAGTAAGTTACTTGTTCTCTTGTTCTTGTAGTAAATTATCAGACTAATCCGGCTGCTTTCATCCTTGGGTGTTACGTAGGTGTGAACAATCTTTTGAATCGCCTTTTCGTCTTGCCTATATTCAGTGTTCATGTAGGCTTGGTAGTATAATTTTATAGTTTCCTTACTGGGGTAATGTTATTGTCATTCTTGCTGTACCATTTATCCATCTCGTACTTAATAGACTGTTGGACTTGCTTGTTGGAATATCCGTTGTTGATTAGAACTTGGGTCACCCTTTCCAACTCTTCATTTACTGCTCCCCAATCACTACTATGCGTTAGTGCTCTTCTGACGTAGGCAGAGATAGTGGAGCGCTTATACCTCTCGGGACATTCACTAAGGCCATTGAGGCAAAGCCCAGGGTTGGTGACCTTAGTGTAGACCTTTGTTGAGAACTCCTCTTTTACTTGGTTAACAAGGACGTCTAAGAAGGGAAGCTGGCCGTCTGCACCGTGCTCGACGGTGAAATTTAATGCAGACGATTCTTCAAAGGCTTTTTTAAGGGCCGCAACTTCCTCTTCTTCTTTAGTTAAGATAAAGATGTCATCGATATATCTGGCATATATGGTCGGTTTTTGCTGTTTAGAGAATACTTCCCTCTCTATGCATCCCATGAAGAAGTTGGCAAATAGTACCCCTAAGGGAGGCCCCATGGCAACTCCACCAATCTGCTGGTACATAGTGCCATCAGGTGAGAGAAAAGGGGCTTCTTTAGTGCAGATCTCCAGCAGAGTTTTCAGGGCTGCTTTTGGTATATCACATTTTGGTTGTTCGTTCTCAGGATAAACTTCTTTCAGGATGTACTGGATGGTCCTGTCAACGGGCACATTTGTAAAAAGTGACTCCACGTCCAGTGAGGAGATTATGCCTTTGGAGTTAGTGCCTTTCAGAAGGTCTAGGAAGTTTGCAGATGATGAAAGGATAAATTCCTTAGGACGTAGGGGGACAGCAATTCATTAATGCGCTTTGCGAGACTGTAGGTTGGAGTTGGTATCTGGCTGATGATAGGGCGTAGTGGAAAACCAGGCTTGTGTGACTTAACATTTCCATAACAGTATCCCAATCCAAAATCACCGACCAATGGGGGCAACAGTTTTCTTCCCACCTTTGCATTTACCTGCTTAATCACCTTATTCGTCTTTTTCTTGATATCTTCCACCGGGTTTCTTGTGATTACCTTAAATTTGCTTTTGTCACTAAGTATAGAGTTGAGTTTAGTGTTATACTCCTCTGCGGCTATTAAGACGTAGCTTGCTGCTTTGTCCGCTCTTCTGATTACGATGTTCGGGTCTTGCTTTAAGGACTTAACCGCGTTGCGATGCCTTTGTTTTAACACGTTACTCCTGGTGTGTCCTCTTACAATCCTTGCCTCTCTCAGTAGTTCTTCTTGATCCCTTCAAGCACCTTAACTTTTTCAGCTTTCGCTAGACTAAGAATATTATCCATCAGGTTTTCTATTTCCAACCTCTTACCGAACGTGGGAGGTTTGGAGAAAAAATGACAATTAAGGCCCAAGTTAAGAACTTCTTCTTCATCAGGGGTCAGTGTTCTGTTCGTTAGGTTTATGAAGCCTTCAGGTGGGACAGGTTGTTTCAGCGACCCTCCGTTCAGTCTAACAAGTTTCCGCTGTATTCTAGCTTCTGTCGTCACTTTGTGGTGTTGTATATTAAGGTTGATCTGCTGGTCAACACGGTTCTTCAAGTCATTTTCAATATTTAGGGCTGACCATTGACGTTTGACCTCCTCCAGATGTTGACGGAGATGAATAATTTGGTCCTTTTTTATTTGTAACTGCCTCGCAACCAGCCTCCTTCTATACTCTAATGTGTCTTTAGAGTCGCGTGCTGCCCTGTCGTGAGTTTTTATATTAGAATACGTTGGCAGCAGGTCTTCTCTCAAACATATGTTGTTAAAATTTGCAGCAGCTTCTGCACTCACTAACTTTAAGCTGGTGGCCTCGATCCTTCGGGCGATTTTTCTTTCTTCTGGCTGCAGTTGCCACAGCATCTGTCCTAGAGACATCTTCAATATTACACGAGCTTTCGACCATAGGAACATTGGTCATCTTCAGGTAGAGCATGCCTTGTAGTAAACAGCTTAAATGCCAATCAGGTTGACTAATTCGAACCAATCAGAGTGCAGGGTTAAGGCTGCTGCTCTGATTGGACCTCATGCTCGGCTCCAGGCTCCTGCTCGTCGGAATTACATACATGTCCTTGACCTGGAGGTTTATAGAGGGGTTCCTTTCCTTTATGTACAGGACACACCAGGAGTAACGTGTTAAAACAAAGGCATCGCAACGCGGTTAAGTCCTTAAAGCAAGACCCGAACATCGTAATCAGAAGAGCGGACAAAGCAGCAAGCTACGTCTTAATAGCCGCAGAGGAGTATAACACTAAACTCAACTCTATACTTAGTGACAAAAGCAAATTTAAGGTAATCACAAGAAACCCGGTGGAAGATATCAAGAAAAAGACGAATAAGGTGATTAAGCAGGTAAATGCAAAGGTGGGAAGAAAACTGTTGCCCCCATTGGTCGGTGATTTTGGATTGGGATACTGTTATGGAAATGTTAAGTCACACAAGCCTGGTTTTCCACTACGCCCTATCATCAGCCAGATACCAACTCCAACCTACAGTCTCGCAAAGCGCATTAATGAATTGCTGTCCCCCTACGTCCCTAAGGAATTTATCCTTTCATCATCTGCAAACTTCCTAGACCTTCTGAAAGGCACTAACTCCAAAGGCATAATCTCCTCACTGGACGTGGAGTCACTTTTTACAAATGTGCCCGTTGACAGGACCATCCAGTACATCCTGAAAGAAGTTTATCCTGAGAACGAACAACCAAAATGTGATATACCAAAAGCAGCCCTGAAAACTCTGCTGGAGATCTGCACTAAAGAAGCCCCTTTTCTCTCACCTGATGGCACTATGTACCAGCAGATTGGTGGAGTTTGCCATGGGGCCTCCCTTAGGGGTACTATTTGCCAACTTCTTCATGGATGCATAGAGAGGGAAGTATTCTCTAAACAGCAAAAACCGACCATATATGCCAGATATATCGATGACATCTTTATCTTAACTAAAGAAGAAGAGGAAGTTGCGGCCCTTAAAAAAGCCTTTGAAGAATCGTCTGCATTAAATTTCACCGTCGAGCACGGTGCAGACGGCCAGCTTCCCTTCTTAGACGTCCTTGTTAACCAAGTAAAAGAGGAGTTCTCAACAAAGGTCTACACTAAGGTCACCAACCCTGGGCTTTGCCTCAATGGCCTTAGTGAATGTCCCGAGAGGTATAAGCGCTCCACTATCTCTGCCTACGTCAGAAGAGCACTAACGCATAGTAGTGATTGGGGAGCAGTAAATGAAGAGTTGGAAAGGGTGACCCAAGTTCTAATCAACAACGGATATTCCAACAAGCAAGTCCAACAGTCTATTAAGTACGAGATGGATAAATGGTACAGCAAGAATGACAATAACATTACCCCCAGTAAGGAAACTATAAAATTATACTACCAAGCCTACATGAACACTGAATATAGGCAAGACGAAAAGGCGATTCAAAAGATTGTTCACACCTACGTAACACCAAGGATGAAAGCAGCCGGATTAGTCTGATAATTTACTACAAGAACAAGAGAACAAGTAACTTACTGCTGAAAAACAATCCTCAGAAGAATACCCCGGAGCTTCAGCGCAGTCACCTAGTGTACGAGTATACTTGCACCACAGGTGAATGTGAAAGCCTGCCTTCCAAGTACATTGGGATGACTGCGACTAAGCTCTCTAGGAGGCTAACTCTTCATTTGACTGCGGGAGCCCCCAAGAAACATACACAGGAAAAACACAACACTCAGCTGACGAGGGAGATGCTGGTGCAGGGCACTGGCATCATACAGGCGGAACAGAATGCGGAGAAGCTACAAATATTGGAAGCCCTGTACATAAAGGAAAGGAACCCCTCTATAAACCTCCAGGTCAAGGACATGTATGTAATTCCGACGAGCAGGAGCCTGGAGCCGAGCATGAGGTCCAATCAGAGCAGCAGCCTTAACCCTGCGCTCTGATTGGTTCGAATTAGTCAACCTGATTGGCATTTAAGCTGTTTACTACAAGGCATGCTCTACCTGAAGATGACCAATGTTCCTATGGTCGAAAGCTCGTGTAATATTGAAGATGTCTCTAGGACAGATGCTGTGGCAACTGCAGCCAGAAGAAAGAAAAATCGCCCGAAGGATCGAGGCCACCAGCTTAAAGTTAGTGAGTGCAGAAGCTGCTGCAAATTTTAACAACATATGTTTGAGAGAAGACCTGCTGCCAACGTATTCTAATATATATATATATATATATATATTGTTAAATAACGCCCCATATTTGGCTTGTATCTGTTTCTTACACAATTTCTTCAGTTTCCGGAATTCCTTCCTCATCTCTTCATTTAAAATATAAAGCTTATCACCAATATTGCTAGTCGACATGTTTCGAATGTACTACATTCATCATCAGGCCAATAATGAGGGACAATATCAGGACAATAAACTAACAATCCTACTATTATTCTCATTATTTTCTTGATGATGAATGTGGTACATTCGAAACATGTCAACTAGCAATATTGGTGATAAGCGTTATAGTTTTAATGAAGAGACGAGGAAGGAATTCCGGAAACTGGAGAAATTGTGTAAGAAACAGATACAAGCCAAATATGGGGCGTTATTTAAGAATATATGTTTAAATGAAGGGCTGCTTCCAACTTTTACAAATATATATATGATCAAACCACAATATGAAATGGAAAAACAAGACTAAGATCTTTCAGCCGTAACAAGTGGTCTTCGTCAGAGTCAAAAACCCAACTGAAACACTAGAAGCAGAAGCAGGTGAGGGGTTGAGAAGAGTGTGAGGGAAGACAAAACCCTTGTGGTTTTGATCAATGATTGTTATTTCACGTGTTTATGTGGAATCTTTATATATATATTCGTTTAATAAGTATACAAATTTCTTGCGTGCTTTTAAATACTCAATTATAAAAGGTGAAAAATTATTATTTGTATAACATAATGTAAATATTCAAAATATTTTATTTACTGAAAAACTTACTCTTTAACAACGTTAATCATACTAATATAATTTCAGTGATAACAAATCATATAAATTTATAGCAGATAGTTTTCAATATTATTTTAATTGAATGATAAGTTAATAATAAGTTTAACTCAAATTAAAAAGAAAATAATTATCAAAACTATAGATAAAAATTAGTGAACGAAAGAATATGTTATGTCATTTAAAAATTTCCTAGTGAAAACCACTGAGTTACGTGATAATATTCTTAAAGTCCCTGAGTAAAGCAAGGCACAAAGTGCATAGGTAACTTTGAAGAAGTTCGTTTTGACTTAAAGTGTTAATAACAGCCACTGAATGTGTTGAGGATAATCAGTTGAGTTAAAGTTGATAGCGTGAACCATTATAGCGAAAGCGGAACGATTTTCTTTTTTCAGATAATTTGCTTAGATAATGAAGGTGCTTTAATTGCTTTTCTTGTTCAAGTTCTTCCCCGAAAGGTTTTTGGTTTCACTCAACAATCGATCGGAGTTAACTTCTTTTTTTTACTTTGATGAAAACCTCTTTAGAGATTTACCACTTTTCCACTTTTTTTTTAAAACATTTGCTGATAAAATGGGTAACGTTTACCGGATCCATTCATGAATTCTGCATTCAGCTTTTTGAATAGAATAATAAATAGCTTTACCCTTAAGGAGAGAATAATAATCTAAACTGCTGGCATATATAGTGACTTGGCCAGTATGAGCACCCCATAGTTATTAGGATTCATGAGGATCATTACGCTCTACTTCGAAAACTAGAAACCAATATCGTCTTATTTTGATTATTTTCATTAAACCATAAGTGCATGATACATTAACGAACAATAATTGTTTTGAAAAACACAGTACTAGAGCTGCCTTGATGAATATAACTTACAAAACGGATGGTCAAAGATAATAAATCTATCTTCAAATATTTCTTAATTATACAGACGAGAGAGAGAGAGTGAGAGAGAAAGAGAGTGATAGCGTGAGAGAGGGAGAGAATGAGAAAGATAAGAGAGAGAGAGTGAGAGAGAAAGAGAGAGATAGCGTGAGAGGGGGGAGAGAATGAGAAAGAGAGAGAGGGGGAGATAGTTTTATATATATATAGACAGAGAGAGAGGGAGAGAAGGAGAGAAAGTGTTATATATATATATATATATATATATATATATATATATATATATATTACTATACACCGACATGTTTCGGTCATCGTTGACCATTTTCAAGGTTAAAGAATATATAAAATTATTAATGATCGAAAAGTGAATAACAATTAAAATAAACTAAAATAAACATAACGAGTCCATAACACATATTCACAACTAGGGAGGTTATCAAAGGTAAAGGTATGTTGAGGTTTCACCAGGCTCTTGGTTACCTTCCATCCGTCATTTGTATCTGGGAAGGTAATCGATTAACTTCTATACCTCTCCCAGACTGGTTCGCCTTCTGACTGCCTTCATATAATTTTAGAATTCTTGAAAATCCTCCTCCTGGGCTGTTAATACTAGGTTGCTTTTCGAGGATCAAGATAGCTTCCAAAATTTGCAATCTGGTGTGGTCATGTTCTTGTTGTAATATTACAGTATTGTCTGTTAACATTTCCCTGGTTAATTGCACTCCATGTGTTAACCTAACGTGCTCTTTGGGTCCTCCGGATGCCAGATGCATGGTGAGCCTTCGTGAAAGCGTGGTTGTGGTGGAACCAACGTATTTCGAGCGTAGGGACTCGCAGTTCCCTAATTTGCAGTTAAACTCATATACAACATTAGTTCTCTGAAGGGTTGCTTTCTTTTGTGGGTTGTTCATAATTACCATTCTTGAAGTGGCAGAGTTGGCATAGTAAATTCGTAATTCTAATCTGTCATCTGGCTTGAGGCATGATGTATTATTCTTAATAATTCCTTTTAGTATACGTTCATCCGTTTTATAAGCTTCCGAAAACTGGTTTTTATAATATACTAAATGTGTTGCGCCTTTGTTTTCGGGATTCTGTGAATATCACTACCATGAAGTTTGTTCAGGCAACCTTTCAAGATGGAATCGAATTGTCGATTACTATATCCGTTGTTAATAAGGACTTCTTTGAGCCTATCTGCTTCTTGTTTGAATAATTCCCAAAATAAAAACCAGTTTTCGGAAGCTTATAAAACGGATGAACGTATACTAAAAGGAATTATTAAGAATAATACATCATGCCTCAAGCCAGATGACAGATTAGAATTACGAATTTACTATGCAACTCTGCCACTTCAAGAATGGTAATTATGAACAACCCACAAAAGAAAGCAACCCTTCAGAGAACTAATGTTGTATATGAGTTTAACTGCAAATTAGGGAACTGCGAGTCCCTACGCTCGAAATACGTTGGTTCCACCACAACCACGCTTTCACGAAGGCTCACCATGCATCTGGCATCTGGAGGACCCAAAGAGCACGTTAGGTTAACACATGGAGTGCAATTAACCAGGGAAATGTTAACAGACAATACTGTAATATTACAACAAGAACATGACCACACCAGATTGCAAATTTTGGAAGCTATCTTGATCCTCGAAAAGCAACCTAGTATTAACAGCCAAGGAGGAGGATTTTCAAGAATTCTAAAATTATATGAAGGCAGTCAGAAGGCGAACCAGTCTGGGAGAGGTATAGAAGTTAATCGATTACCTTCCCAGATACAAATGACGGATGGAAGGTAACCAAGAGCCTGGTGAAACCTCAACATACCTTTACCTTTGATAACCTCCCTAGTTGTGAATATGTGTTATGGACTCGTTATGTTTATTTTAGTTTATTTTAATTGTTATTCACTTTTCGATCATTAATAATTTTATATATTCTTTAACCTTGAAAATGGTCAACGATGACCGAAACATGTCGGTGTATAGTAATAAAAATTTTGGTGAACTTATGTTTTTAGTTCCAGAACCATGGAAGTCAAGTATGAGAACACTTGAAAAACGGATAAGAAAAAGTGTAAAAGTTAAATTGGGCATTACTTTTAATAAAACGTGTATAAATGAAGGCCTGCTCCCCAAATATATATATATATATAAAGATTTCACATAAACAAGTGAAATAACAATCAATGATCAAACGACAATAAGAAATGGGAAAACAAGACTAAGATCCTTCAACCGTAACAAGCGGTCTTCGTCAGAGTCAAAACCCAACTCATTTTGGGTAAGATCTACGGTTGAAAGATCTTAGTCTTGTTTTCCCATTTCTTATTGTGGTTTGAACATTGATATATATATATGTATATAGATAACCCTAATGAAGTTCACAGTCAATATGACGAGCAGAGGTTTCAGTTATATCGAGATGAAGAGCCAAGGTAGCCCAGTGGCTTAAGCGTTCGTTTCTGGACTAGTACAACCGCGGTTCAATACTCATTCCGACCCCTCGTTTATTCACACTGAAGCTGAAAAAATTTTTCACAGTAGAATGATACTTTTAAATTCATTTAAATATTGAAACATAAACAAATATAAATTAATAAAAAACAAACCGTCGGCATTGAGATTTTCATTTGAACCTAAAGAACTGACCAAGTCCTGATAAATTTTATTTTATGTATAATATAACATATTTTAAATATTCAATACAATATTTTATTTATTAGTTTTTAATTTTATCTTTAGTTAAATGTTTTCATTCATTTAATCTTTATTTGGCTCTTATTTCTTTATCTTCCTTGTCTACCCTGCCTCGGAAAGTTGGCTACACTCTTTGAGTGCTTCGTTTTGAACACAAGCCAGTCGTTATAACCCTTTGGAGCGATTCACATCTATTCCTTATAACGAGGACATCGAAATATAGTAGCGCTTCAGTAATTTCTTTTCTGTGTTCTTTTCAGAATTCTAGTTTATTGGCACAATAACACTGATAGAAATATTCAGATAGTTCACCATAAATGATTAAAGATAATCATTTGAGACAAAAATCACTTAATCAACTAGGAAGAAGCAAAGGATTTGGTATTTATGTCATCTGAAAGAAGAAGAAACATCGTTGAAAGTTGAAAGCCCTCATAAAAAGCTTTTTTAAGAGCTTAGTCAACACCAGTCCAGCTCTTTTTAAATTGAATGAATTTCTAATTGAAGGAATTGTTAAAGAAATTAAAACTATTTCTAATAGGGAAAAATAGTGTCCATGTTGCCAATCTTCATTCAATTTTAAATTTAAATTCATAACCTGCCCACAACTTGTAATAACTTGCTCTCTCTGATGACCTGATAAACGAAAGGCCTCAGAGCGACTACCTTACGAGGTATGACGGTTTTACCTATTTCTAATATAAATCATACTAACTTCAGTGGTATTAACAATATGCATGTATATTTATATTTGGTAAGACACAAAAAACTCAATGTTTTGTGTTATAATTATTATTATGATTATAATTTCTAATGTTGAAACCCTCTTTACGTTGGAAATGATTTTGGAGGTGTCATGACAATACTGTTGATTTTCAGACTCCTAAACTCTATAAAACCCTTACTTGTCTCAAATCCCTCTCTCCTAATGAACCACCTCTCTTCTCTCTTCCCTTCCTCTCCTTGAATCGCGTAACTCTTTCCTTTTTGGGAAGTATCAGACACTTTTATCCTTAACAATCTAACTCTTAAATATAATAGGACCTCTTCAGAATGAGCAGTCATTGAGTGTTTAACATACAGCTCCCTAATGATAATACTTGCAGATAAAAGCTCAAGTTGTCCATATGGACTCGAATGTCTATAGCCAACAGACATCCAGACAGAATTCTAATCCATTTTTTAATCAGTTTCTCTCTTCAACCATTGATTTCTGACTTGTTTTACTTTAATTGTTGACTTAACAGCAGTGAGCATAATAATGACCTTTCTCGAAATGACATGACCTCACTTATTATTTCTTATCCCCACTATCTAATATTCTATTTACAATACATCCTGTGATTCATAAGCCATTTTAAATGCCTAATTTTTTATTCTGCGGAAGAGTCATAGTTTCTATCTTTAATTGTCTATTGTTTACTACTTCCTATAGCCTCCGATTTGCAAAGGTGTATTTTACTTAGATTCTCTCAATAAAGAGATTCGACTTAAAGCACAACAACCATCAGCTTGAAAGTTTTTCTTTCGTTCAAAACAAGGATGCAATGAACCCAATCATGGCGTGTTCTATAATATTTCATGGCTTGCATGGCATTTCCCAACAGCCTTCAAATACACCTACCATAAATATACCTTTATTAACCTATTAGAATGGTATTATTCCAGTTTTAAATCCAGTTAAATGTGAAAAGAGCTTCAAGGATGACAAGGCAACACTAAGCACTTCATTGTGTCAGTGTTACCACCATGTAGGAGAGAGCATGGAAGGAAAAATAATTAATGATTATAAATAATTATACATTTAAATAAATAACCACAAAAACATATAACTAAACTAACATGAAATAAAATTAACATATCATAATATAATAAATACAACCAATATACAAAAATATATATATATATATATATATATATATATATATATATAATATATATAATAGAACTAATTAGTTCATTATCATCACATTTACATGTATGTCATTCTTAGTTTTTATTATCTAATACACTTTTTTATTTTCAAACAACTGTCTAGTTTGAATGAACACGTGACACCGAGTCCCGATAAACTTTAGTTTTGTTTCTATTCCTCGGTCGATACTTTTATCAATATATATATAATAATTAGTTTTCTTTACCCAATATTTATATGATGTATTTTTTTTTTGATGGCTGAGGTCTAATGATTTGAAACTAGTCCTTTCGCCGACGTTTCGACATATATTTATGTCATCTTCAGGGCTTGAGATTCTGTTTCTGTTGGAGCATACCTTCCTTTACTCAATTACATGATTAACAAGTGCAGACTAGTATTTGTTAATCATGTAATTGAGTAAATGAAGGTATGCTCCAACAGAAACAGATTCACAAGCCCTGATGATGACACAAATATATGTCGAAATGTCGGTAAAAAGGGCTAGTCTCAAATCATTAGACCTCAACCCTCAAAACAATTACATCATATATATATAATTGAAATTAGTAGAAGTTTCTGCATGGAGTATGGGGTGGTGAGGAAGTGAATGGACTCCAGGTAGAGTCGGCCGACCTGCCTCCTCACATACCCTATCGTACTCTCACTCTCACACACTTAGCTTAGCTTCCTACTTTTAAATTCATGCCCAGTCTTTATGTAGACACCAACAACGTAGATTATACTAACTTGTGTTCATTACACTTAATTAGCATTAGTTTGTACCTGATCATGGCGTATGACAGCCGAAAATTGTAGTTCTTCATTAGTTGTCATTTTGTTTTCGTAGAAAATTTGTTTTATTTTCGAAGTGTACAACATCCGTAATTGTTAATTTCTGCAGAGTGAGTAGTTTTTTGTTAGTATAATCTATTTAGTTGACTATTACATTTTTTTCTGAAAGTAATTCATGTTGTTTTGTGTTTCACCTCATGGTTTTTGTGTGTGTTCATGTTCTTGGCTAACCTTCTTTGGAACCTACCAGAGTCTCACCGCAGAGTGATAAGAAAGCTAGAGAGTTTCAATAAGAAAGTGGTCAATACAGAAGCAGATGCAATTTTTATAATATATGCTTAAGAAAAAACCTGCTGTCAATGGAATAGAAAAAAAACTTTGAGATACACCAATGAAAAACAGAAACTTAATATTACGACAATTTCCTCAGGTCCTCAGGAAAGAAAGTTGTGTAGCGAGAAGACAAAAGCCAACTGGCTATATATATTTATATACATCCAACGTCCAAAACTACAATAAGAAATGAGAAAAAAAGACTAAGATCTTTCAAACATAACAACAGGTCTTGTTACTATAAATATTTCTATAAACATTAGTAACGGTTTGTTCAAACTTGACTCAGTCCTAACGAGGGCAATAGCCTCGTCTAAGAGGGTTGACTTTTTACTCTTTCTTACTCTACCCCTTTGTTTACCCAAACTCCACTCAACCCCGCACCATCATATTTCTGCATCTAGTGTTTCAGTTGGGTTTTTGACTCTGACAAAGATCGTTTGTTGTAGTTGAAAGATCTTAGTTTTTTTTCCTATTTCATATTGTGGTTTGATCATTGATAGTTATTTCGCGTGTATAGTTATTCAGTGTTTAGTTGGGTTTTTGACTCTGACGAACACCGCTTTTTACGGTTGAAAGATCTTAGTCTTGTTTTCCCATTTCTTATTGTGGTTTGATCATTATATATATATATATATATATATATATATATTATATAAAACGATTTCACATAAACACGAGAAATAACAATCAATTATCAAACAGTTGGGTTTTTGACTCTAACGAAGACCGCTTGTTACGGTTGAAAGATCTTAGTCTTGTTTTCCCATTTCTTATTGTGGTTTAATCATATATATATATATATATATATAATCAGCTCAAAAACGAAGAAAAGCAACACACAGAGAAAGAGACACACTTACAATTTCAAATTTTCTGATGATCCGTCTTCAGGAGAAAATTTGAGTTTGTAAGTGTTGCTTTTCTTCGTTTTTGAGCTGATTTGCGTCCAGTTTGGATCGTTTTTTCGAATTTTGAGTGATATATATATATATACTCAACGTAAAAACGTAATAGAAAGTAAAGTGTAGATCAAATGGAAACTATAGAAAGATGATTTATATTTTGATTGATCTATATAAATATTTATATATATCGCACAATATGTATTTTATTTAAGATTCTATCTTTTACAATATGCTTCAGCTACTATCCATTTTAAACAAAATGAATCATGAATTTATATCTGAGTAGTATGGTTGAATAAACATTCTCAGTCAGCCATGTTAAAAACTAATTTCACATTTTAAATGTAAACAATTCAGATTAAATTAAAATATAATTTAATAATAGTAAAATATTAACAATAAGAAGAGCTGGAAACTAGTTGAATAGTTACGGGTTTACAAGTGACGGGCTGCTTAAATCAGACAGTGTTCTATATAATTTATTCTAAGAGGTAGTTGAAGCTACGCTCTAGTTAACGTAACCTACATTGGAATTTATTCTGTCACTTCAATCTCCCTTGGGTTGCACGAAATTTCCTTAACTGCATTGAAATCTGGCTAAATATAGCTTTGTTGATTTATTTGAATGGATTTAGGCATGTTTTAAAACACCTCTATCATCATGATGAGGTGTTTTTCATTATCTTTTCAGGCAATTATTTTCTTATTATTAACATAGATTTACTTATTTGCTTATTTATATTTGGTGGACTTGTTTGAGCCCTACTTGAGTTATGTTACATCCTACTCTCATTTTGTATAGATCACGAGACCCATGGGCAATCTGTTATAGTATGGTATTTACACATATTGGGGAATTTCAAAAATTACGTCTCCACACAAAAATCTTTACTTTAAAAACTAACAACACGTTTCAAACAATCAGTAAATCTACAAATCACTCCTGTAAATCAACATCTCAAGGGTGAAGATGCAATCTAAAAGAAGAACAACAATTGTCCGAAAAGCTTTGTTAGTTCTCATATTACAAATTTTTGTGTGCAGACGTCAATTTTCAAATTTATCCTATATGAAATGATCCAACTCTTTAATGAACTACATTTTTCAAATGATCGATGTTTGTAACGTAGTGCAATCAGTTATTATGTGGTATTTACTCATTGTAGGGTAAAAAGCTAATGGTCTCCACATATCAAAATTTAATGCTATAAACAACGCGTTTCGAACACGTAATTTTCCTCCTACGCAGAAGAACACTTGTTTGTATCATTAAATTTTTATATGTGGAGACCATTAGCTTTTTACCCTACAATGAGTAAATACCACATAATAACTGATTTCACCACATATTTGGAGATCATTTCATTAGCTTTTTACCCTACAATGATCGATGTTTTTTCAATTTATTTAAATTGATTATTAATAATATTTGCTGCACATTATTATATCTTTTTGACCTGTAATGCACATCTGATGGTTCATTTTAGGTTACTTTGTCATTGTGACACATTTCATTTATAGATTTCTCAGTAATAGTTTACTACTCCTGGCATTATGGGAAGCGGAAAAATGCAATAGGAGAGGAAGTAACTCACTCATAGAAGACCACCCGCACATTTAATACTTGAAGCTTAGTCCCACAATAAATATTATATATTTTCAATATAAATTTTATCTCTTCTTTGCAACTATTCCATATACAGTAATTACGTGGTATTATGCTTACAATAAATATCTTACTATTTTGGTAAGTCACGACTTCTTTGAAATATATCTGGAACAAGTCCATCAATTGAAAATAAACAGAAAAGTGTTTTTCTTGATAATAATAAGAAAATAGTTGCATGAAAAGATGCTGGAAAACTCCTCATGATGATAGAGGTGTTTTAAAACATGCCTAAATCCATTCAAATAAAGCAATAAAGCCCTATTTCAATGCTATTAAGAAACTTTTGAGCAATCCAAGGGAGATTGAAGTTATAGAATAAATTCCAATGTAGGTTACGTTAACTAGAGCACAGTTTCAACTATATCTTAGATTAAATAATATAGAACACAATCTGATTCGAAGAGCCTTTCACTTGTAAACCCTAGAAGATATTCTCAATCTCAATATTTGTTTATAAAACTAAGAGAACTGAGGACCTGACTAAATTTCTAACAGACTATCACTTTATGTAAATTTTCTCCAACAGAGTCACCTGGTGTACCTGTATATTTACACTTCGGGGAACTGAGCGACCCGGATATTGAGGTACTTCAAGATGACTGCGACCAGACTATGCATATTGCCGCTGGGGTCTCTAAAATACACTCTGAAGATACGCACTGTCTGCGCTAAAAAGATCGTCAAAAGCTGAGGGAACTACTATTTTATGTCTAATAGAAACATAAACAAGTTGAGTGTCCTTCCTTGAATCTCTCTACATTAATGATAAAGGACTCAATTTGAATATTCATAAGTGTAATTTTTGTTTTATACCTAGTTTCCAAACCATAGAAAGTAGATTTAAGTGAGTTCAGGGAGTAGATGACAGGAGGTTGCTTGGAGTTCACTCTCCATTGACAGGTCACATTTTACGACCCTGCCTACAGATCCGATTCCTTCATCCACCACCTTATATTGCATCTATTCATACCTTCAGTTATTTCAGCGAGTTGTACTTGAAACACAAACCTAGTAGCAATTTTTTTAAATACATTATATTTAGTTTAAATATGTGTAAATAAAATGTGTTAACCTGAAAATAACATTGGTTTATTGAAAGCTCGTTATATAAGTGTTTAAGTTACATATATATATTATATATAGGTTAGCAGAGTTGGCGGTGGCTGTACCGCCGACATACGCGAGTCAGAGCCTTTGTTTACGCACAGAGACAGATTATCAAGGCTGGCCTCGAGGAGGGGGTCAGCCTGTCAGTGTGTCGTGGTTGTATAATAAACATTACTTTCATTCCTGTATCATTCACAATTCGATTCCCTACTCAATCAAATTAACTGATCTATATAAATAAAATAATGATTTTGTCTGTACATTGCTTAAAACTGACTTATTTCAAGTTTTCTTTATGTTTCATACATTGGAAAAACCGAATCCACCCTTAGAAAAATTTCTGTCGGTTTGTTTGTTTGTCCGCAAAATTTTGTCACGAGTAAACTCAGCCACCATAAGACATATCAAAGAAACTTTTACAGTAGGTTTGTGTATGTCTCACTTAAAATATAGGCTCTAAATAGATTGGTAATTCGAGTACAGAAGCGAAGCTATTGGGCTTTAAGCTGTATTTTCCTAACTTCAAATACAAGTTTGTTTTGAAAATACACAGGTTTGGCAAGTAGGTATTGTTAGTTGACTTTAATCTCATTGGAGCATATAAATATATTGCGTATTTGACATCATTGAAAAGGTGTTTCCCATAGTTGAGGTAGTACTATCTATTAAGAATAAATAGTTTTGTTAACCAGTAATTCTCAGCCCTTAATATGAACAGGCAGGAACTTTGTCTAACGCAGGAATTCAAGTTAGCGAGACCAAGTTTTTCTCACATAGCCAACTGTAGTTTACTTGCTCAAGATCGTTCCAACTTTAGAGGTTCCAACTGTTTGTTCTTCCATGAACCTGAAGGACAGACAGCTAATGTGGTGTATCAGAGGCATTTGCTTAGCATTGTACTAATAATGGTATTTTTTTCTATTCTATAATTTCTAATTATAGTATTAGTATAATACTGTAATTGGCATCGTATTTCATGGTATTTTGGAATACCAAGAATAATAGAATTTTTGATTCCACCAAATACGGTACATTTGCTAGTATATATGGTATATATATATATATATATATATATATATATATATATTATCAATGATCAAACCACAATATGAAATGGGAAAAGCAGACTAAAATCTTTCAACCGTAACAAGCGGTCTTCGTCAGAGTCAAAAACCCAACTGAAACACCAGATGCAGAAAACATCTCTGGTGAGGAGTTGAGAAGAGTGGGAGGGAAGAGTGGTATTTTAAAAGAGTGAAAGCGCAGGTAAGGACTAATGTCCAGAAAGGGATGTTTGGGGAAACAAAGGAGAACAGTAAGAAAGGGTAAAAAACTATCCGCTAGCTGTCAACCCTCTTAGAAGAGGCTATTGCCCTCGTAACTAAAAAGGTACGACTTAAGAAAGTTACGGAAGATCGTATTGTGGTTTGGTCATTGAATGTTATTTCACGTGTTTATGTGAAATCTTTATATATATATAATTAAATGAAACCGTGCAACAGACTTTGAAATAAAAACCAATTAAAAAAGATAGCATACAGTTAGGCACAGGAATTGGCACACAATTATTCTTGTGACTATCTGTGTGCTATCTTTTTTAATTGGTTTACATATATATATATATATATATATATATATATATTAGGTGTGTTCTCTAATCGGGGTTCGGTCAATTTTCCAGGATAAAAAATCAAACTCTCGTTGCCAACGTTTCGGTTTTATTTAAAACCTTTTTCATAGGCAGAAGTAAGAATTTTTTAACTAAGAAAATGAAATTTACATTATTTAAAGGAACAACAATGTTCCTTTAGACTTAGACAGTCTAGTCGAAGGTTTTGTCCGGCTAACATTGTTGTTCCTTTAAATAATGTAAATTTCATTTTCTTAGTTAAAAAATGCTTACTTCTGCCTATGAAAAAGGTTTTAAATAAAACCGAAACGTTGGCAACGAGAGTTTGATTTTTTATCCTGGAAAATTGACCGAACCCCGATTAGAGAACACACCTATTCTATCAAACGGTCGATATATTATTGAATCTGTTATATTATATATATATATATATATATATATATATATATATATATATATATATATATATAATAACATCGTGAATGCTGATACTGCGGTTAATTTTCAAACACCTGTTTGAGAGAAGATTTGCTGCCTATATATATATATATTCTAAACAGGAAAACAATCCAAAAGGACAACAAATGTTTCACGATGAATTACAAACACAGAACTAAGGAACAAACACAGTTACTGTCTCTAATTTTCGGTTGAATCGTCATCAGGAGAGTTGAGAAAGGGACACCAAGCGCACTTGTGAAGCGACGGTTAGAGACCAACAGTGTTGTCACACGCGTGCCCGGATTAAGTGAGGTAACAGAAATTAACTAAGAATAAGCTAAGAAATAGAAAGTGAAAATGAAGAAAATTAGGAAATATAAATAATAAAAACTTAAGAGATAATAATGAAGAAAATAAGAGGAAAATAGCTGAAACAAAATAAAATCCAGGAATATGAATAATAGATACTTAAATAATAATAATAAGGATGATTGGAATATATATATATATATATATATATATATATATATATATACAAGCCAAAAACAAAGGCAGAGAACAAATTGAAGAAAAAATTACTCATGGTACCCAACCATACCAAGACACGCCAGATGATGTAACATATAGGGCCACTTCAGTCACTAACACAACCTGACGTGACCTGACTGATTCCCTAAACCAGACTTTGCAACCTGTTGTTGTTAAGTAATGTTTAGTTCATCAAGTGTAATAGTTTCAATTCATTTTATTTTATTCTATGTGTGAAAATTAATTAATTATACTAATAACATTTTCCTGACAATGGTGATTGTAGCACTGAAACATGTCGAAGAATAAATTCAATGGAAAGAAATATGGAGAGTTAATTCAGGAGATAAGAAACCCAGAGGTAAAAAAGAGTTTTAGGAAATTAGAAACATTTTCTAACAAATTAAATAGTGTGAAATCGGACATTCATTTTTTAAACGCATTTATATAAATATATATTAATAGACTATTGAATCAAATGTCTTTCTGTCACCCAACATATCTGTTTGTAAATGTATTTGGTGAACTTATTTTATAGTATACCACCACCGGAAAGGAAAATAGCAAGGAGTTTAGAATTTTTTAACAAGAAAGTCGTAATGCAGAGACATCTATTACCTCTAATAATAATAATAATATATCACTCCCGTTGTGGGTGTCATATATATAATGACTCCCCACTTCGACGTGGGGAGATCTCTTTCACTTCGTCCTCTTGGCTTTCTTCATTTATTATATATATATATATATATATATATATATATATATATATATATATAAATATATATATATAATTTATATATATAGTTCAATGTACATAAAGAAACGTAGAGAAATTAAAAACACACTTACAGTCTCTAATTTTTGGTTGAACCGTCTTCAGGAGAGATAAGAAAGGGAAACCAAGCGCACTGGTACAGAGACGGTTGGAGACCAACAATGTTGCCACATACGCGCCCGGTCACAGAGAATAAGGTAGACAAGAATCAATTTAAGATTAAATTTAATTAGGAATATGAAAAATAATAATAAACACAAAAACAAATAAAATAATAAAAACTGAGGGATGAACAGAAGAAATGATACATACGAGTAAATAAAAATTAAAATTTATAGACTAAGCTTTAATAAAAAATAGAGAATAAGACTTAAAATAAAAGCATAAAAACTATATGCACTGACAAGAAACTAATAAAATGAAGCATTATCTATTAAGATTAAGGCCAGGTGCACTACGCGCATTGAGCAACCAAATATGGGCTTCTTCGGAGGCTCGGAGGGTGAGATTTTTGCAGTCAGAGGGGATTTGTCGTAGAATCTGTAACCTGTAGCACTCATTAAATGGAAGTCCGTGGCTATTGGCATGTATGGCGATGGGAAGATGGGAATGGTTGTTGACTGACAGTCAGTTTTATTATTTTATTTGTTTTTGTGTTTATTATTATTTTTCATATTCCTATTTTAATTTAATCTTAATTTGATTCTTGTCTGCCTTAAATTCTGTGACCGGGCGCGTATGTGGCAACATTGTTGGTCTCCAACCGTCTCTGTACCAGTGCGCTTGGTTTCCCTTTCTTATCTCTCCTGAAGACGGTTCAACCGAAAATTAGAGTCTGTCAGTGTGTGTTTTTAATTTCTCTACGTTTCTTTATGTACATTGAACTGTATTTGTCAATTTCGATCGTATTTTCATCAAAAAAAGTGTATACTCGTATATATATATGACCAAACCACAATAAGAATGGGAAACCTGAGGGTCAGTTGGGTTTTTGACTCTGACGAAGACCGCTTGTTACGGTTGAAAGATCTTAGTCTTGTTTTCCCATTCTTATTGTGGTTTGATCATTGATTTTTGTTTCACGTGTTTATGTGAAATCTTTATATATATATATATAGTATTACCATTTTTATTTGATACCTGCGCAGGTATCAGATTCAGTTATTGGATAGGTCTGAATTAAGAAAAAACCTTCGGTACTGCAATCAAATTACATTGTTTTTTCATATTTTACCTTGTAATTTGAGGCAAAACATTTCTATAAATCTATGGTTTTTATGACCTTTTTTAACGTTCAGTTATAATGCAATACCAAACATTTGTAAAATAATAATGTTTTATATTTGCCTGCACCATTAAAGAGTTTAGTTTGTACCACTGAAGAATTGTCAAAGTAACCAGATTCAGTATGCAAGGCTTAATGATAGGGCAGAGTTAATGGTGAAAATTTGTTCAGTCTGAGATTTAACAAATAGACAAAGCAATAGAGTAGGGACATTAATCATTTGACCACCCTGCGAGTCAAAATGAGTCGTAATGCCACTGCAACTCTCTTTCGAGTTTTTTATTCTTTTTTTGAAATGGACTACCATAACCATACATATCCTGACCCCACACGGACTAGGCTACTTAAAAATGAATGTTTCAATGATCTATTATACATGTCCGTACCCACTACAGCTGTAGAGTCTTCAAAGGCATTGTGTAACAAAAATAAATGTTCATCTCTAACTTTACAAATGAATGATATTCATTAATTGTGCAGTCTGTTATAGTGTGGTATTTACTCATATTGGGGAAAGTATTAAGTCTCCACACAAAAAAAGTTTTGAAAAACTAAACAACGCGTTTCGAACAATTGATGTTCTTCTTGCATGGTAGATGAAGATGAAGTTTCAAATATCTAATCTTCAGTTATTTGCAACAGCTACCTGTTACTTTACACAGTAACCTGCGACAAAACATACGTATGTACGAAGTTCATTTTGTTACGATATTAAAGAAAATTAACTTAATAACTTTGTCACTTCACATAGAGTGAAGTGCGTACATTTTATTTGATTATATATATATATATATAATCTTTATATATATAAAGATTTCACATAAACAGGTGAAATAACAACAGATCATAAAAAGAACAGACAGAAATGAAACCGTAACTCCCTACTATATTTCGATGACCTCGTCATTAGGAAGATAGAAACGAGTCGCTCTGCAGGCAGACAAAGACTGGTGGGTGGTCTTGAGGAAGCACTCAAACAGTGTAGCCAACCTTCGGAGGGAGAGAGAGGCAAGGATAGATAAAGAAATAAAAACAAAAATAAATAATAACGAATGAAAACAAAAACTAGTCGCACCTCATTGATAAGAAATATCGCAGTGACACTACTTTCCTTATCACCACTTATTTTCCTGGTGTTCATAGGCTGGGCGCAGCCATCAAGGATTTCTTCCCTATACTTTCTTCTTTCACCCATACTTCTTCTGTCTTCAAAGAGGCATCTTCCATTTCCTACCGCAAACCTGCTAATCTTAGATCTATCTTCTCTCTTATCTCTTCTCCTAAGACTCCCAATGCTACTGGTGGTGTGGTTCAGTGCGGACCTTGTGGGTGTCTTACTTGTCCTATCATCAATCCCGTTTCTTCGTTTAATTCTTTCCTCAGCAAACACACCTATCCTATCGATTACAAGACCTTGTTGTACCTCTGGTAACTGTGTTTACCGGTTGAAAATGTCAATGAATATTGACGAAACGTCAATGACAAACTGATTGCTGTTCGCTTTGTGACCAACCCTCCACAACACTTTAGAATATTCACAATAGTATGTGTTTACCTTTTTGTACTTATAACTAGTATTAACTTTTTGCTAGTGTCATCACCCAGTCAAGGTCTGACTGATAGTGTTGTGTGTTTGTATATACAGCACCTTCGATCAGGTTTAATCACATCAAAAGTTTAATAGAGCCTACTAAAGTTTTTCCCGTCACCATAATTAACCTTCAAAAATAAATTATGATTTAGTTAACAGCATTCTTTCATCTGCTCTTTGTTACCCATTAACTTATTAATTTATGAAGTTTTAATTTAATATAACTGAAATATAATCATTAGTGAAAGGCCAAAAAAAAAGTTCCCTAAATAGCAGGAATTATGTGAAGGTTATTCATTTAAGAAGCCCTATTTTTTAAGGCTTTTTCGATGATGGGACAAGCTGGTTAATTATCGGTTGAAATATAGAAGACATAAATATCAATTTTCTGCCCTTTAAAGCACGTTTAATTTTTATCAAGTTAACATTCTTAATAGAATTATATTTAGGCATAAAAGCTATATTAAGTTATTAATGTTTTTTTCCTGAGTTTTCTGATAATCATTTATCTGCGTTTTTAGCAGGTGCCGTTATTAAACTATATTATTATATATTGCCCGTTAATGTTATAAAAAGTAAATGGCGTTATTGGCAATATGTTATTCAGTATGTTAGCTTACAAATAATGCAATGTAGTTAATGCATTAGTGGACTGTTTATTATTTGGCACCCAGTTTACCATGGGCAAGCCACATTACCTGTTCATTCTACATTGGGAATCCCAAATTTTGTCTAACTCTAGTGTATTTTGATAGCGGATCTTTAACGAGTACCTGACATCTTACAGGCTCGGGACCGATGGTTCAACCTCTCCGAAGGACGAAATGCTCATATTTATTCACCTACCACATAAATAAATTGAGGATCATGTGGGTATCGAACCATGGACCTACCAGTTCTGAGGCGTGTATGTTAACCACTGAGCTAACCTGGTCCCTTAGATTTGATTGAAAGTTTTTGAAGATATTAAGAGTTTGCGTTCATGAATTTCTTAGTTATTAAATTTACAATATTATTTTCATGCCTAAGACTTTAAAATATGTTTTTTGCCTGTTTTTATCAACAAAGTTGTATGTTTAGTAAAGACAAAAGTTGTCTAATGCAGTGAGACAATTTCTTTTAAAGTCAAATGCTATAGTGTTCTTATATAGTGTATAATCAATATATAATATATTTATTAATAATTCTAATATATAATATAAAACCGCTTTTTTGTTTTTACTTTACTATAAGTAAAGTATAGTGATCGTGAAAAAATTCGATCTCGAGATTTTGACGGAATTACATGTTTTGAGGTCCTAGAAGTCGTTTTATGAAGTTTTTACGATGATGTCTGTGTGTGTGTGGGTGGGTGGGTGAGTGTGTTAGCATTGCTTGTTACCACGCTACGGTCCAGAATCTTTGATGGATCAAGTTGATATTTTACACAAAAATGGGCCTCATAGGGTAGAAGATCTCTATTGTTTGGGAAGAACTATGCATGATGGGAAAGTCACTTTTTTTGCCAAAAACCGTTTTTTAGAAAACATTTATTTTTCCTAAACTGATAACCTTAGAGTTTTGAAATTTTGACATTATCTTTGACATTTTGACTTATAATTCAATCTCAAACCTTGTGAGAGCGATACAAGCCATACTGTTTGACGGATCAAAATGAATCTATGCCTAAAAATAGAACATTTTGTGGAGAATGAGTTGAGATATTTTTTTTCAAAATTACATTCGCTAAAGGGGCGTTACAGTACGATTTCTGTTTTCAGAAAATGTTTTTTTGACGCCAAACGGCTCGTTCAAAAATAATGAAAATTTGACCAAAAATGGAACAAAATATTAGCGATCCACAAAGAAAAAAAAAACAATGAAGTTTCAATTACGGGAAAGAGCAATAACCCTATGAAAACTGTTTGTTTATCCTAGACTAAGAGATCACCTGCTATACTTGTCGAATTTTTATATTTTTTTACATTGTTTACATTGACTTAGAAATTTTTGGAGCAAATCCACTGAGATAAAATTGATTTTATAAAGGAACAGTTTAAATTGTTTATTGAATTATATGAGATGTAAGAGGAATAATATTGTGCAGGAAAATGATAACACTCACTCAGAAAAAATTTCTATATATGTTATTTGACACAGGGGAAGGAAAATGATCCTATTAAAAACTTAGAAGCCATAAAATTCCCAGTATAATAATTCCATAAAAAACCAAAAATGTAAAAGATAATTCAAAATTGAAATCTTTTGTTTAGAGATTAATAAATGTAATTATCGTACATCTTTAATTATAAATCACCTTAAAACAACAGTTTCTTCACTGTTCATGATGTTTTTCAGAGAAAAAAAAGGGTATTTTTAAATTTGTTTTGAACTTGAAAATTTTACTTTAATAATCAATGTAGAAGGATGTCAAGAAAAACGATATAAGAAATCCATTGGCTATTTAAACAAAAGCCATGTTCTCTTGTAGGAGAATATTTTGTATCAAGACATGTTCACTTTGGTTTTTCAAAAATGTTATTGCTGTTGTAGTTATACTAATGAAATTATTTGCATCAGCTGTGTGATGTACAAAAATAAGCTTATATATTGATATGTCCTTCAATCACTATCTGTACTACCTCAGGAATGAAAGACTAATAATCATATCCCATTTAGATGTTTACGTTATGCTAATAAATAAATATGGAGATGTATATAATGCTTTATAAATTTATAATTTATAATGCTTTATAAATGTATATAATGAGGAATAATATTGTTACATGTAAAAAAATCACCGCCAATAAACATAAATAAATTACCTTTGTCTTCCATGGCATGATGGATTTGTCTCATAAAATGCTTTAATAAATCTATATATTGCACTCTTGAGCAACACTTAATATCAGTTACAATTACAATATAATTGTGAATGTAGTACCTTTCCATGATATTGAAATGTAATGAATGGACTCTTTCCTCAAGAATGAGGACTTATGTTTGTTGAGAAATATCCAGTTTTTTTTTACAATTCTAGTCTAATAGTTCATATTTATTACTTTCAAAAATTAGAAGCTCCCAACTATAAAAGATTTAAATTATATTGAATAGCTGGCTTTGACTTCGATTTGAGTATGTAAACTGGCTAATTACTAATATATTTTTTCTCGATATACATTCATAGCAAACTTATAACAGAGTATAGAAGGCAGGAAAAGGATAACACTCACTCAGAAAAAATTCGTATATATGATATTTGACAAAGGGGAAGGAAAATGATCTTATTAAATACTAAGATGCCCTAAAATTCCCAGTATAATAATTCTATAAAAAACCGAAAATGTAAAAGATAATTCAAAATTGAAATCTTTCGTTTAGAAAATAATAAATGTAATTATCGTACATCTTTAATTATAAATCATCTTAAAACAACATTTTTTCTTCGATGTTTATGATGTTTTTCAGAGAAAAAAAAGGGTATTTTCCTGTTTTAAATTTGAAAATTTCACTTTAATATACAATGTAGAAGGATGTCAAGTAAACGATGTAAGAAACCCACTGGCTATTTGAACAAAAGCCATGTTCTCATGTAGGAGAATATTTCGTATCAAGAAATGTTCACTTTGGTTTTTCAAAAATGTTATTACTGCTGTGGTTATTCTAATAAAATTATGTGCATCAGCTGTGTGATGTACAAAAATAAGGTTATATATTGATATGTCCTTTAATCACTATCTGTACTACCTCAGGAATGAAAGACTAATAATGATATCCCATTTAGATGTTTACGTTATGCTAATAAATAAATATGGTGATGTATATAATGCTTTATAAATTTAAAAACGGTTTGACGCGGGGTGTTTTGAAAGCTGAAAGTCATTCGAAAGTGAAGGTAAATTTTTTTCGAAAATTTTAGTCAAGAGCTGAGGCGTTGGAAAGCTGAGTCACCAATGTATTCCATCAATGCTTTTATACAGTTCACTATTATACATGCTTTTTTTCTGTCATGAAATAGTAAAAAAAGCCTAGCAAACATAATAGATCTCTTTTTTGTTGAACCTGACTTAGGAAACAGGTTAATTTTGTTAATATAATAAAAATCTAGAAAATCTTTTCTAGTTTAGTTATTTCAGTGTGTTTATTTGGTCAGTCGATGTTTATTAAAAAGTGTCGTTTCCTAGATATAAAGGTGTGACATTTAATCTTTAGTTCAAATGTAAGGTTTACTCTCTCATGTAAAACGATTTCACAATAAACAGGTGAAATAACAATCAACGTTCAAACCACAACACTTTGATAAGAGTCAAATCCCCACTGTCAGAGTCAGTTGGGACTCTGACGAAGACCGCTTTTTCTCATTTCTTATTGTTTTTAGGACGTTTGTAGTTGGGACTCTATCGAAGACCGCTTTTTTCTGATTTCTTATTGCGTTTAGAACGTTTAGAGTTGGGACTCTGACGAAGACCACTTTTTCTCATTTCTTATTGCGTTTAGAACGTTTACTCTCTCTTATATGTACCTGCATCTAATCCTGTTTTACACCTAGGTTAGATGAAGTTAGGTTGCAGTGTCAGTCTCACAAGGGAGAACATTAACCTCACATAACCTGACAAGGGTCAGTCTCACATAACCAGAACATTAACCCATTCCGATACTACACAATGAACATTCTACATTTCGTAATTCTAGATTTCACCTAACTCAATGTACTAAAAATGTAATATTGATATATCTAAAACAGCTTGATCCACATCGTTCTGGTTTGTTATTTGAATGCATTCATTCGGTCATCGATGTGTTTTCAGAAGCGACGTTTCTTAAAGGAGTGATATTCAACCTTTAGTTCATTGGAAGATCTACTCTCTCTTATAGTTGGATCTAATCCTCTTTTTCACCAAGGATAGGTTAGGTTAGGTTAGGTAGCAATGGCACTCTCACAAGAGAACACACATAGCCAGAACATTGCCCTCCTTTGTGATACCACACAATGAACACTCTTCCTAACTCAAGTGAATTTAGAGTAGGGATCTTTAGCGACTACCTGGCATCATATAAGCTCGAGACAGACTGCTTAACGTCCTTCCCGATTCATATTTACCACATAAAAAACATTCAAAAAAGGAAAATTAGTATTAAACTTTCACAGAAGAGAAGACATACAATAAAAATTAAAATCAAGAATGCTCTATGTTGACTGTTTTGATGTAAGACAACTTTACGTGGTTGATCTCAGTTTGATAACGAATACTGTCGTGAGTAGGTTTTACTTTCTTCAAAAGAAAAGCGTTTGTGGGTAAATTAGGTAAATTAGACTTGTTGGTGGGTAAATTAGGACCAGATGATAAATTGGCTATATCCTGAGGAATACTACCATATCAGTACTGACCTGTCAATATTTGTACAGCCCACTTCACCACTTCAAACGTTCTTCTACATCAATCAATGCATTAAGGCCTTTCATCAAGTCGGAGGTATAAATAAAACTTAGTCAACTAGTTAACTGATATTCATATTTTAGTTTTTACTTTACTATAAGTAAACTATAGTGATCGTGAAGAAAAAAATCTCGAGATTTTGAGGGAATTATATGTTTTGAGGTCCCAAAAGACGTTTCATGAAGATTTTCAATGATGTCTGAGTGTGGATGTGGTGGGTGGGTGAGTGTGTTAGCATTGCTTGTTACCACGCCACAGTTCAGAATCTTTGCTGGATGAAGCTGATAGTTTACACAAAAATGGATCTCATTGTGTACATCAATCCAGTTGTTTGGGAGCAATTATGCATGATAGCAAAGTCACTTTTTATGCCAAAAAAAGTTTTTAGATTATATTTTTTCCCCTAAACTATTAATTCTAAGAGTTTTGAAAATATGGCATTATCTTTGAGGTTACTAATGCAATAAACGAAAAATATATTCAGAATTTTAAAACAACGGGAAATATTTTTTTTCATGAAATTCTTCTTTTCATGAATTTACTCGGCGATTCTAACGCCATCTCTTGGTCTCTTCATGAAATTACACGGCGACTCTAAAGCCATCTCTTGGTCTATTCATGAAATTACACGGCGATTCTAACGCCATCTCTTGGTCTTTTCATGAAATTACATGGCGATTCTAACGCCATCTCTTGGTCTTTTAATGAAATTACACGGCGATTCTAACGCCATCTCTTGGTCTTTTCATGAAATTACACGGCGATTCTAACGCCATCTCTTGCTCTTTTCATGAAATTACACGGTGATTCTAACGCCATCTCTTGATCTTTTCATGAAATTACACGGTGATTCTAACGCCATCTCTTCGTCTTTTCATGAAAATACACGGCGATTCTAACTCCATCTCTTGATCTTTTCATGAAATTACACGGCGATTCTAACGCCATCTCTTAATCTTTTCATGAAATTACACAGCGATTCTAACGCCATCTCTTTATCTTTTCATGAAACTACACGGCGATTCTAACACCATCTCTTGGTCTTTTCATAAAATTACACGGCGATTCTAACGCCATCTTTTGGTCTTTTCATGAAATTACACGGCGATTCTAACGCCATCTATTGGTCTCTTCATGAAGTATCGTGCCATCAATCATCGCGCGCGAGACTTGTCCGGATACGGCGATATCCTGGACCTTTGGTAATATTGAGAGCATCCTCCGCGGGAAATGTTTTCTCAGTTTAGTTGAGAGAGAGCGCAATAGTGCGTTGAGCACCTTTTAGTGCATTGTCATCTGGAGTTTTTAACTTTTGGCCATTGTGAGAAGTTTTTAACCCTCACTTATTGAATTTTCATCGGTTTTTGCGTTTTTCCCAATTTACCTTCCCCCCCCCCCATTTTTTTAACCTGGCCCATACCCAATTTTACTATATTACTACCCCTGACAGTTTCCCATAATCTCCGGCCCTCTGAGGCAATTCCCTTACCCAGAAAATTTCTGGATTGAACTTTGACCCTACTTTAGAACGCGTTTATCTCGGCTCCAGGTGGGTCTACAGGCACGGAGAAAACGCCATTTTAATCAGGAGTGCAAGGGGTATCCGGTAATATGAGTGGGAAGTCACCAAAAGCCAAACAGAAATCGATGAGGTCGTGACTTCCCACTCATGTCACCGGATACTCCTTGCACTCCTGATTAAAATGGCGTTTTCCCCAGTGTCTGTAGCTCCACCTGGAGCCGAGATAAACGCGTTCAAAGGTTGGGTCAAAGTTTAATCCAAAAATTTTCTGGGTTAGGGGATTGGCCCAGAGGGCCGGAGATGATGGGAAACTGTCAGGGGTAGTAATAAAGTAAAATTCGGTATGGGCCAGGTATTAAAAATATGGAGGGGGGAGAGTAAATTGGGAAAAACGCAAAAACCGCTGAAAATTCAATAAGTGAGGGTTAAAAACTTCTCACAATGTTCCCAAAGTAAAAAGCTCCAGATGAAAACGCACTAAAAAGTGCTCAACGCGCTATTGCACTCTCTGTCAACTAAACAGAAAAACAATTTCCCGCGGGGGATGCTCTCAATATCACCAAAGGTCCAGGATATCGCCGTACCCGGACAAGTCTCGCGCGCGATGACTGATGGCACGATACTTCATGAAGAGACCAATAGATGGCGTAAGAATCGCCATGTAATTTCATGAAAAGACCAAAAGATGGCTTTAGAATCGTGTGTTAGCATTGCTTGTTACCACTCTACGGTCCAGAATCTTTGATGGATCAAGTTGATATTTTACACAAAAATGGGCCCCATAAAGACGAAGATCGCTATTGTTTGGGAAGAATTATGCATGATGAGAAGCTCACTTTTTTGCCAAAAACCGTTTTTTAGAAACATTTATTTCTCCTAAACTGATAACTTTAGAGTTTTGAAATTTTGACATTATCTTTGAGGTTACAAGTGGAACAAACGAAAAATATTCAGAATTTTAAAACACCGGAAAACATTTTTTTTTCAATAAAATGTAAATATTTTGACTTATAATTAAATTTCAAACCTTGTGCGAGCATTACAATCCATACTGTTTGACGGATCAAAATGAATCTATGCCTAAAAATAGAACATTTTGTGGAGAATGAGTTGCAGTGGAGTTGGAGAATGGCGTTACAGTACGATTTCTGTTTTCAGATAATGTTTTTTTGACGCCAAACGGCTCGTTAAAAAATAATGAAAATTTGACCAAAAATGGAACAAAAAATTAGGAATCCACAAAAAAAAATTCATGAAGTTTCAATTATGGGAAAGAGCAATAACGCTATAAAAACTGTTTTTTTATCCTAGACTAAGAGATCACCTGCTATACTTGTCGAATTTTTTATATTTTTTTACATTGTTTACATTGACTAAGAAATTTTTTGATCGAATCCACTGAGATAAGATTGATATTTATAAAGGAACAATTTAAATAATTTATTGACTTATGAGATGTAAGAGGAATAATATTGTGCACGAAAATGGTAACACTCTCTCAGAAAAAATTCGTATATATGTTATTTGACAAAGAGGAAGGAAAATGATCTTATTAAATACTAAGAAGCCATAAAATTCCCAGTATAATAATTCTGTAAAAAACCAAAAATGTAAAAGATAATTCAAAATTGAAATCTGTCGTTTCAAGATTAATAAATGTATTATCGTACATCTTTAATAATAAATCATCTTAAAACAACATTTTCTTCGTTGTTTATGATGTTTTTCAGAGAAAAAAAGGGTATTTTCCTGTTATTACTGCTGTAGTTATACTAATGGAATTATTTGCATCTGCTGTGTGATTTACAAAAATTAGCTTATATATTGATATATCCTTCAATCACTAACTTTACTACCTCAGGAATTAAAGACTAATAATCATATCCCATTTAGATGTATTACGTTATGCTTAAATGAGACGTTATATGTTATATACTCATGAAATTTGATATTAAGTTACTTATTGTAAAGTTGAGAGTAGGCCACTCCAGATTTTTTTCTTTATTTTCTTTATTTTTATTTATTTATTTTTTAATAATAATTTTGTATATATTTCTTTTATTTTTTGTTTTCTTCACCTTTACTATTTTTTTTAAAAACAACTTTTGTTTTTCTCTTTGTTCTTAACTCCCTAGTTCCATTTCTATTTTTCTCCTTTACGGTATCACTGCTTTAGTCCTCACCCAGTGAGTTCTTTAGTTGACTGTCGTCCCTCCGTCAATTTACTTCTTCTTCTAAGGACGACCACCATTACGGTCGAAATATTGAAAAGTGAGTCTTTGTTATGTTTCTGTCTATGTGTCATAGTATATTATATATATATTTCACTTAATTAAACGAAACACGATCCAAACTGGACACAATACGTTAATTATTTTACGTTACACGATGGGTTACTTGCCGTTGCGTCTACAACGTGCTTGGTCTCCTTTCTCTTTTCTTCTGAAGACGGATTACCCGAAAATTTGAGTCTGTAAGTGTGTTTCCTTACTCTGTGTGTTACTCTTCTTGAATTTTGAACTCGTGTATAATTATATATATATAGTAATTAAATGAAACGGTCCAACGGACCTTTTATATACACTATATATATATATATATATATATATATATAATATATATATATATATAATGTATACCCACTTTCTAGGCTTTACATTAAAGTAATTTTGATACCTTAATCAAACATTTTAATTTTGAACAAACTTCAAGATAGTTTTTTCTCATAGATTTAACATTATATGACGCAATTTTTTTCACAACACATAATAAAATAAAAAAAAACATTTAATATTACTAATATTATTATTACATTGGCAAAAGATATTTTAATACTCGGTTATGCGTATTATTTGAAGCTCTGCTATGTTTCAAACATAGTCTAAACTCATTGTTTTAACCTTACTTGTGAAACTATCTTACGAACAGTAACGACCAATCTCCTAACGTGTCCCTGTTATCGTTGCTAAGAATTTTTTTTTCTTTTTTGGTTGTTTTGCAGGGTTTATAGAAATCAAGACTTCTGACACTGATAATCCTCCAGAGAATATTGAGTTTCTCGAATGAATCTCTACATTTTGACTAACTCAAACTCGGAGTTAGAGATTTTTAACTGGTACAAGCCTTGAACAGGCTAGAGATGGAGAGCTTAACATCATCTACGAGGGATAATGAGCTGAGATTTTTTCATCTATAGAATGAATAAATGGAAGGCCAAAGTAAAAATCAAACCTGGATCTACAGTCCAGAGGTGAGAACTCAAGCAACTGGACTAACCTGGCACCTTCTAGAATGGACATACTTGCAATTTGATAACCACTCTCACTGTATGTTGCATGTATTCTATTACCTTTTGGGACTCTCATCTCGCAAAAACTGGTAAATGGTGTACACAATTCATAAGTGAATATTCATACTTCTGAAATTTAGTAATATTTAAATAATGAAAAATATGTAATTTGCAAATTTTTACTAATTTAGAAATGATCGTAGTACTGTTAACCATTTGTTTCTGTAGTAACTCATTCCGTGAATTACTCTATTTACCATATACAGAATCATATATGTTATATAGATTCATATACCATACATATGTACATGAGTATCAACAACAATTCTACCCAAACAGCATTCGATTAATACAGGAATTATAATATAGATTATATACTATAATATAATTTTATATTATAATATAATATTATTGTAATATTTTAATTATTAATATAACCCAAAAATTGTTCACTCTTTAGCATAACTGTATTAATTTTTTAAATTGTTTACTATAATATAGAGTAAGCATCAACGAACAAATGTGTTTTTGATAAGTTTACTGTTTAGGAGCTCTTTAAATATGTATATTTCTTCTTTATGTTTACCTTCATGTAAGTGACTCCAGTCATATTATTTAGAACAATGCTTCTATAAGTAGAACCAAATAGTAACGACTTTGACAGTCATATGGTTAATGCTGTTGGAATAAACCAATGACCATCAGACTGAAATCAAAGATACATTATTATTCTTTAAGCTAAAACAGGTAATTCATAAATTTCAAATAGCGTGAGAGGAAATATTACACTTAATATCTAAACTATTGGATTTCATATGCAATAACACATTATTGTGCAGTAATAATGATTACAATTACAGACCTGTAAAACTTCACTTTAATACACTTCATAAAACTCATGACTTGCGCAATCTGTTATAGTGTGATATTTACTCATACGGGGGGATTTCAAGAATTACGTCTCTACACAAAAAGTTTAATATGAAAACTAACAACGCGTTTGGAACACTTAGAGTTCCTCTTGGGTTTAATTACTGCATTGTTGAGAGTTGATCTACGGAAAGGAGTTAGAAAGGACTCTAACCCGTCGATCGACTATCAATAGTGCAGAGAAGAAGAACACTAAGTGTTCGAAACACGTTGTTAGTTTCATATTAAACTTTTTTTGTGTAGAAATATAATTTTTGAAATCCCCCAATACTTCATAAAACATAAAATACCGGATAAATGTTAACATTAGTGTTAACAATCAAGACGAATATAATCGTGATAAAGTAATATTATTTTCTCCTTAGAGTAACAATATTACAAAAGTACGATGTTACCTGTTTATTAAAAAGAAAACTAACCTAAAAATAAATTTTGGGTAGAATAAAACGTGTAAGATATATGTTACAAACCGAGACAAGCACAAAAAATACAGAGAAAGAGAGGAAAAAGTGGGAGAGAGAGAGAGAGAGAGAGAGAGAGAGAGGAGAGAGAGAGAGAGAAAGAGAATGAGCAAGTGAAAGAATATGAGAGAGATTGTTGCTAAGTTTTCAGTAAACATATTTTTGTATAGTTTACAAAATAACTGAGGTACAATCTTATATAGAGTTATAAATTTACACCGACTCACGTGTACGTAACGCATACACTCATACGTACAAACACACACACACACTCACACACACACACACACACACACACACAGTGTGTGTGTATATGAGAGAGAGTGAGTGAGAGGGGAGCACAGAGAGAGAGAGAGAGAGAGAGAGAGAGAGAGAGAGAGAGAGAGAGGATTATTATTAGTTTTGTAATAAATACAACGATTATATATTTTAAAAAATTCGATATTAAGATCAGATTGTTGTTATAATCCATGTTTTGGCCGAAAGGAGTATATACATGACAATGAATTAAAGCAGGTTAGTTGTTATAATAAAACATTTTGGCATTATATTGTAATGAACAGTCTATTTTACATGTTTTCACTTCCTAGATTATGTGATGCTAGTTATAATAATTTTAAGCTAATAAGCTAGCTAATAATCATTTTAATGGTTTAAATGCAGTAAATTACTCTTTTTTCTTAGTTTCAAGTATTTTTCTTTATTGTTGATCAGGTAAATGACACAGAAGCATTTTTAATAGTTTCATCTAACGCAAAAGTAACTTAGAGATGTGTCTGTTAGACCTTCAACGCAGTGTCTTTAATACTGCATTGAATTTTATGTTTTTCTTGCTATCTAGTAAATATAATACTATATTATGCATTTTATTGATCTTAAAAATTGGAAAGTATTTCATCAAATGTTGTTTGGTTAAAAGAAGGTCATAACTAATTTTAAGGCTTCTCTGTTTTATCAATGAAGTGAAATTGGTTTGATCTAGTGTTAAATTCCTCGCATAAATTGAAAGTCTTTCTAAGGAGTGAACTGGGTGTTGGGCTTAATTTATTAACAATTTCATCATAGGATTTTCAAGAGTTTATAGCTTATGGAGATAAGAGGAAATTACTTATAAAATCGATTAATAAATCTCCACTGGAAGCTTCTCTTTTGCTTTAAAAGGAAGGAAGTAACAACAAATTAGCAAAGTTAATATCGTGAAAGAACCTTATCTCATAGTTAGAAAAATAAGTGAAGCGAGAAGCCTCGACTAGGGCTGCCTTGCGTGGAGCCAACTTAATCTCGGCTTAACTTTACACGTCCTTTAACTTGCCTCTCGTTTAGTATAAATGTGCATAGTAAACTAACAGCTACGCTGACTTACATTTCTCTTTCGGTTAACAGCAACAGAAAAAAAACAAAGGGACTCTCTTTAAAAAACAACACCTTGTCAGATAAGTAACACATATACTACATTCATTTTATAATGGAGTTAGAGAAAGAAGAGTACTATTACTAATGTCAATGACTAGAGGTATGTGTATTTAGAGTAAACAAGAAATAAATCCATATCAGAAATGTCACTTTTTTATGGTTTGAAGTATATGGTTTTTTTTTTGTTATTCCTGTTTCATTTATGGTGCGCAAAAGTGAGTGTGTACATAAGACAGATAGAGTGATGGATAGATAGAAAGACGACGAGAAAAAGAGAGTGATAGGTCATATGAGTGTGTGTGTGAGAGAGAAAAAAATAGAGAGTGAGATAGAGAGAGATAAGTCATGTTTGTGTATGTGTGTGGGTGTGTGAGAGAGAAAAAGGGAGTTTGAGAGGAGAGAGAGAGAGGGGGGTGGGAGAGAGGTCATGTGTGTGTGTGTGTATGAGAGAGAGAGAGAGGGAAAGAGAGACAGATAGGTCATGTGTGTGTGTGTGTGTGTGTGAGAGAGAGAGAGTGAGAGTGATAGAGTAATAGGTTATGTGTGTTGTGTGTGTGTGTGTATAAGGCAGTCTCTCCGATGACAGAGTGAAGAGTCTCAGAGCATTTATTTCTTTTGTCTTTCTTTTTTCTCGTGGTTTTGGACTTCATTGATCGTATCAAATATTTAATTGTGATTTTTCTGCTTACTCAAAATAGACTTGAGTTAGGCAAAATTTAGAACTCCAAATGTAGAATGAGTCTTCATTGTGTTGTGCCACAAAATACCCATGTTCAGCCTATGTATGTTATCTTATCAGGGACTGCCACTGCAACCCAACCTAACCTTTGTTTTTGCATGGATCATTTAAAAGTTTGATATAGACGGAAATGTGAAGTTATAGTTGCAGTGTTTTTAATAAATGCGAACTAGTTAAGATTGACCTAATGTGTTTGTGTATTAATCGTGTATATTGTTAAGACTAAATGTCTTTACTTTTGTTAACTTTGGGTCTGATTGCTCTAGTATATTTGAAGGAAGGAATGATTGTGTGGTTTCAATACCATTGGGAATCAGCAAAAGCCGTTGGCGTGGGTGGGGTGGGGGCTTGGTAGACGCGGCGGTGAGGCAGCAATCATTAGCAGAAGGCAGAGCCCGAGAGGACGTTAGGTAATTAGCCCTGCACGTCTAGTCACAGGGAGGTAGACAAAGGACCAGCTCGTTAGGAGCTTTTCATCTGCCTCTGTCCCCAGACCCTTTCTCCAAGGGCAATCTCCTAACAGTACCAACTTAGCCCACTCAACTTAATCTGCCTCCAATGCAACCGTAAAAATACATCCCTCTTTCCTTCGACCACTAATTATCTTCGCTAATGCTTCCAAAGAAGTCTACACTTCCTCATAAAAACAAGTGAAACATCTCACATAAAATATAGGACGAAAAGAATTCGTTATTGCATCAAGGATAAAAGCAGCGAAGTTCTATCATCTCGTCGAAATGACTCAGTCGCACAGTAAAAACTTTTTACCTAAGATCAATTTATTTCGCAAGAATATTATTTAAACATATATAATATACCCTGAACAAAATTAATTATATTTGAAATTTAATAAAATATATATATATATATATATATATATATATATATGTATAACAAGATTTTACATAAAGACGGGAAATAACAATCAATGATAAAACCACAAGATAAAATGGGAAAGAAAAGACTAAGATATTTCAAACACAACAAGCGGTCATCGTCGGAGTGAAAAACCCAGTTTATCAATATATATATATATATGTACACTTTAACACAGAGAAAAGAACACAGAAAGACACTACAGAACTCACTTCGATATTTCGACATCCGTCGTAATCGGGAAGAAGTGCAAAGTACTCGCGTTGAGAAGCAAACTGCTAAGCTAGCAGATCGAGACACTACTGAGATCTGTAGTGTCTTTCTGTGTTCTTTTCTCTGTGTTAAATTCAGTTTTTGTTGAAATAAACAAAGTAACCTACTGATAAAACTAAATGACTATATTGAAAACACGATACACTAAAAATGGAACAAGCTTTCGACAATACATTGGTCATCTTCTAATTTAAAATATGTTAAAACTAAGTATAATGTCAATAAAAAATTAATAAATGAATCTTTAACACTAAAGAAAACAGGTGTGACAAAAAATAAAACAGGAGAGAATACAGTACATGAAAGTAAGACAAAAGAAAAGAAAGAGGTTATAGCAGGGTTGTAACAACATTCAGGTCGGACCCTCAGTTGTTGCCAACCCTACTAGATTCGTGATCTCTAACAAAATTAAACTGTTATCGAAAGTGGCGCTGCTTGGTATAACATTGAGTTCATGATTATTATCGATTAGCCATCTTGGAAGCCCTACACATTAAAGATATTAATCCGAGCGTTAACATCCAAAATCAAGAGCTCATTGCAGATTTAAAAATCTGGAGTGGCCTACACTCTACTTTACTATAAGTAACTTAATGTCAAATATCTTGAGTATATAAAACATAACGTATCACTTAAGCCTAACATAAATATCTAAATAGGATATAATTATTGGCATTGCATTCGTGAGGTAGTAAAGATAGTGATTGAAGGACATATCAATATATAAGCTTATTTTTGTACATCACACAGCTGATGCAAATAATTTCATTAGTACAACTATAGCAGTAATAACATTTTTGAAAAACCAAAGTGAACATTTCTTGAAACGATTTATTCTCCTACAAGAGAATGGCTTTCGTTCAAACAGCCAGTGGATTTCTTACATCGTTTACTTGACATCCTTCTACATTGAATATTAAAGTAAAATTTTAAAATTTAAAACAGGAAAATACCCTTTTTTTCTCTAAAAAATATCTTAAACAGCGAAGAAAATGTTGTTTTAAGATGATTTGTTAATTAAAGATGTACGATAATTACATTTATTAATCTCTAAACGAAAGATTCCAATTATGAGTTATCATTTACATTTTTGTTCTTTTATAGAATTATTATACTGGGAATTTTAATCTTTAAAATAACAATAATAATAATAAGCTTCTTTGTATTTAATAAGATCATTTTCCTTCCCATTTTTTCAAATAACATATATACGAATTTTTTCTGAGTGAGGGTTATTATTTTCCTGCACAATATTATTCCTCTTACATCTCATATAAGTCAATTATATATTTTCATTTTTCCATTAGAAACATCAATTTTATCTCAGTAGATTCGCTCAAAAAATTTCTAAGTCAATGTAAACAATGTAAAAAAATACAAAAAATTCGACAAGTATAGCAGGTGATCTCTTAGTCCAGGATAAACAAAGAGTTTTTATATCGTTATTGCTCTTTCCCGTAATTGAAACTTAATGATTTTTTTTTATGAATTGTTAATTTTTTGTTCCATTTTTGGTCAAATTTTCATTATTTTTTAACGAGCCGTTTAGCGTCAAAAAAACATTTTCTGAAAACACAAATCGTACTGTAACGACCGTTTAGCGAATGTAATTTTAGAAAAAAATATCTCAACTCATTCTCCACATAATGTTCTCTTTTTAGGCATAGTTTCATTTTGATCCATCAAACAGTATTGCTTGTATCGTTCTCACAAGGTTTGAGATTGAATTATAAGTCAAAATTTTTACATTTTATTGAAAAAAAAATATTTCCTGTTGATTTAAAATTCTGAACATATTTTTCGTTTGTTACATTTGTAACCTCAAAGATAATGTCAAAATTTCAAAACTCTAGGAGTTTTCAGTTTAAAAATTAAGTTTCAGTTTAAACTAAAATTTCAGTTTAGGAGAAATAAATCTTAAAAAAAAAAACGGTTTTTGGCAAAAAAAGTGACCTTCCCATCATGCATAATTCTTCCCAAACAATAGGGATCTTCGTCTAAATGGGGCCCATTTTTGTGTAAAATATCAACTTGATCCATCAAAGATTCTGGACCGTAGCGTGGTAACAAGCAATGCTAACACACGCACCCACCCACCCACCCACCCACCCACACACACACACAGACATCATTGTAAAAACGTCATAAAACGACTTCTGGGACCTCAAAACATGTAATTCCGTCAAAATCTCGAGATCGAATTTTTTCACGATCACTATACTTTACTTATAGTAAAGTAAAAATTCAGTCAAAGTGATTCATTTAAGATATATTAAAATGCTTCTAGTTTGTTAAAAAATATCATGAAAATGCCTAAAAAGTTTTCAGGTTCATCGAATCACCAAAGAAATAGCTTAAAATTGGTGTTTCTTTTTTTGTAAAATGAACATAAAAGTACAGTTCCCATTCTTCTGTATTACCTTAAGGTAATGGAGTTCATAAACACAGAACTATCAGAACTATATCTGATATTAAGTTTTATTCAGGGGTGCAACATGTAGTTAGAATAGAACACTCTGTTAAGCGACCATGCTTTATACAATGAAAAGCATCAGAAAATAAATATTTGATGGCGTTTATTTTATACATTCTAGTACTTTATTCTTCCTACATGTCACATTAACTCATTAAAATATTTCGATTTTTTTCCCCGATTTTAATAAAAATGACAGGTAACACGTAGAGATGAGGAGACACATGTAGGTAGCACGTAACATGTAATACGTTTTTAAAGCCTGTAGTGCTTACAAAAGACAGACAGATGGAAGAACCATTGGTATTAGGACGACTGGATTACAAAAGAACTTCTCTCACTACTGTTTGCAAGAATGGTCTGCAATTTTACGAGGTGTGATCAAAAAGTAAGGACACTTTTTTTCTCACGCTCAATAGATTCTAATTTCAATTTTTTGTTGTTGGTACGATTATATGTTTACAGTTTTGACTATATAGCGTGTCTTGCTTTTAAGCGAGTGGTATAAAGGTTAGACTCATGCTTGCGTGCTCGGCGATTATTTGCTGTTGAAACAAATAATTACCTATGGAATAACATATATCACATATAAACATTTTTTTGCTGAAGTTGACTCAACGTACTCCTCTGTACAATGTATAAAAGTTGTTGTGCGCATAATACTATTTTTTACACACAAGTTAATAGAAACTTATTAACTAATATTTTCAACAGTAAACAATCATGCACACAAACAAGCATCTAACCTCGTTTAGCCGTTTGCATAAAAACAACACGCATTATATAGTCAAAATTGTGAACATATAATCGTGATTAGTGTACCAACACAACAAACAAATAATTTAAATTAGAGTGTACAGAGTACGCGAAATTTAAAAAGTGCATTCCTTTTTTATTTCATCTCGTGTAATCAAAATTTGTCCCAAGAATGTTTTTGTTAAAACATTGCGTAAGAGACAAGTACTACACTGTTTTAAGATTGTCAAACATTTTTACGGTTTAAAACTGATTTTTTCACAGTAAAATTTAAAGATTTAAAGAACATCTTAAGGACTATTTAAATAATACAAATAAATCAAATTTTGTAAACAATCTGACTGAACACGGGCATACACCTGACAGCTTAGAAAACACAATGGACTTACTACAGACAGGACAGAAAGGACAGAGACTCAACATAACTGAACAGATAGAAATATATAAACATAAAAATACGGGTAAATTATTAAATGAACAAATAAATTACCAATCCGACGACTGGTCAGGCACGATGACGAAGTTAAAAAATATAAAAAACCCAAACTAGATAATAGCTAAAAACCAAAAAAATCAAAATAACTAAATAAAATCAAAGTAATAATATCAGGATAGCAGTGGAATTAACAGGTAACCAAATATAACAGCTTCTTAGATTAGTTGCGATTGAAGATGGACAAGGTCCAAAAGCGCTCCAACGACTCCATGATCATCTTACGAGGTATGACGGTTTTACCTATTTCTAATATAAATCATACTAACCTCAGTGGTATTAACAATACGCATGTATTTAAAATTAGTCATGTTTCAATGACGGGATGTTGCTTTGATTTACTGGTTTAACCTTTCGGCTGTGTTTAGTTGAATATGATGAGAGCTAACCCAAGTCTAAATCAATGAGTAACATATAAAACGAAACCAAGTTATTTTCGACAAAAGTGACAACTTCAAGCCCAGTTATGTCAACACGCGAAACAGAATGAAATTAATCCAGCTGTTGAATGCCTTGACAGGGACAACACAAAATAAAAAAAGAAACATTACATCCAAACTAAAGAATAAACATAATAACACAGGAGAGTCATTTCATTTGATTTTCAATCGCATCCTAAAAATAAATTATAAATGAATAAAATACATTTCTTTTTATGATAAACAAAAAATATCAGTCAAAGGAATTAAAATTAGATCAAAGGCATTATGTAAACTAAAAGTAAGATAAATTTGTTTGTCTTTTAGACTTTTCAGCGTGACTAAACGGCTGGGTTAAGTTTACAGAAAAGAAAGTAAAGAATTTATTTCAAGGATATTTATATTGAAGCTGGGAAGGCTTCAACGCTTTGCCACATACTCAACTCAATGCAGTGTGTCCAAAAGGCATCGTTTCATTCAATAGCATTGTTATTGGTTTTCGGTATTGCCTCTGAATCGAGTTGAAATCATTTTTTTTTTTTAGCATTTCTTTCTTTCCTGTATATTATTTAAAGCTGATTATTACAATTTTAATTGTTAATAAATAAAATTCATTTTTAAATAGGTGTCTTATTTTATTTTTTCAAGTTTTATTTTATTTTCATGTATATTATGTTCATTAAAACTGTTAACAATTTTGTAAATTTACAACAAAAGTAGATGAATATGTAAAATTGCAGACATTAATGTAACATGAAAAGTGTTATTGGCGTTTTTCTTATGGTTGTTCATTATTTCTATACTAATATATAATTAACCCTTTTTATGGATCATGAAAACAACGATCCACAAAGAATGACAAACGTTTCAGAGAAAACTATAGTCACACAGTAAATAGAAAAAAAACACACTTACAGTATCTAACTTTCTGTTTCACTGCCATCAGGAGAGAAGAGATAAGGACAGCATGGCACTTGCAAAGTGACGGTTGGAAACGGTTGGTCTTCAACCGTCATCCTCAGTTGTGCTTGCTGTCCTTATCTCTTCTCTCCTGATGACGGTCAAACCGAAAGTTAGAGACTGTAAATGTGCTCTTTTATTTACTAAATTACTTATAATTTACTCTGAAACTTATATGTATATCATGTATTGTGCACCATATATCCAATTTTACATAATATATACACTAATTTACGGGTCTTTTTACGCTTTTTAATATTGACAAGAATGGTATGAAAAAATGGGAACACTCCTTTTAAATTGCTTGTCCTGTGGTCATTTATTAGCCCAATTGGATGCAAAGAGAGACTAGACTATTGATTTTAATATTGATAATAAGTATATATATATATATGAAACGAATTATTATAAATTGTCAACTGATATTGTTGGAGCAGAAATACATGACGTAAAATAAAATTAATTAATTTTTGTCAAGGGTCGTTGATTCTTTTATTATCTATATTTCCAAGCTAGAAGTGTTGAAAGAAATTTAATTTGCCGCCGAGAGGAAGTGGGTTTGCCGTCTCGATTGAGTTAGTCACCTTTGCTGGGCACTGTATTGGCCAGCCACAAGACTGTGCCAAATATTACCCCCTTTACAACCTCTCCCATTCCTTCTTGCTGCCCTTTCACCACATAGCTTGTCTTTTCATTTTATACACCAGGCATAAAATTAAAACTTCCTTACCTAGCAATACCAATCTGAAATTATTGACTAATAAAATAATAAAATTAAAACAAAGAAGATTATATATACATATATAGAAAAAATACTAAATTTTCAACCGTAAGACAGATATATAACTGAAAAAAAAAGTGTCACGTGTTCATTCAAACTAGACAGTTTTTGTTGAAATCCACAGACTATTTTTCTTTGTAAAATAATTTGTAATGTAATACTTAGTTTTTCTCTGTCAATATGTATACTTCTGCCTATGAAAAACCAATGATGCTGCAATTTATAGCAGTAACAAATTTCATGTTACGAAACATGAGTGCCCCAAAACTGTGCAACGGGACACGACTCTGAGTTTGTGCTCTACACAGATATGCCATAGAGGCGGACATAATGACTGGATGTGGTATTGGGGAGTCTGTGTGTATAACCACATATACCATTGATTCCGAGCCACTATCTGTTTACGTTGAAATGATCCCAAAGTCCGGTCAGAGTCTATTTCGCAATGACGTTAACTAAGTCGCAAAGGGAGACTTCATCTAATGCAGGAATACAAGGTAGCGAAACCAAGTTTTTCTCACATGGTCAAATGTAGTTTACTTGCTCAAGGGTCAGAGGTTTCAACTCTTTCGTCTACCATGAACCTGAAGGACAGACAGCTAATGTAGTGTATCTAGAGGCATTTGTTTAACACTGTAGTAATAATGGTATTTTCTACTGTTCTATAATTTCTAATGACATTTTAGAATACCAAAAATGACGGAACTTCTGGTTCCGTCAAAGACGGGTACGTTTGCTATGTAGTATATATAACTGTAAACTTTTTTTTAATTTAATATTTGCTTAATAAATACACTGGTAATAATGTAAGGTATGGGACCAGAGTAGCCCCGTGGCTTGCGTGATCGCCGATGACAGTAGTGCAAATGTATTATAAATAAATACAACAAAAATATTTTTTTTTTAATTTAATATTTGTGAAATATAAACACTGGTAATTAAGTAAGGTGTGGAACCAGAGTAGCCCAGTGGCTTGCGTGCTAGCTTTTGACTGGGAGCACGTTAATTAGAACTAACTCATTTCAAGTTTTCTTTACGTTTCATACTTCAGAGTAGCCACATGTACCCTTAGAATAATTTCTGTCTGTCGGTTTGTCCACAAAATATTGCCCCCATAAGACATATAAAGCTGAAACATTGATTGTAGATTTGTGTATGTCTAACTTAAAATCTAATCTTTGTATACAGAGGCATTTGTTTAGCACTGTACTAATAATGGTATTTTCTACTATTTTATAACTTCTAATTGTAGTATTAGTATAATACTATAATTGGTATTTTGGAATACCAAGTATAATAGAATTTTTGATTCCGTCAAAGACGGGTACGTTTGCTAGTTTTAATTATAATATTACAAAATTGATCTTCTTTTATCTTCTGTGGGTTTTCATTCTTATAGAATCAATGTAATTTTGTAAAATTGCATGTAATTATTTTGTAAAATTGTACTGTTAGTTTATTTCGCGAAATAATACGTCCTCTTTCAGAAAATGGTTTCATCTATTTAAAATTTATTTAGCAAATAATATATCCTCTTTCAGAAACCTATTTTAATGTGTTCTTACTTTATTTGGCAAGATAATATATCCTCTTTCAGAAACCTATTTTAATATGTTCTTCCTTTATTTGGCAAGATAATATATCCTCTTTCAGAAACCTATTTTAATATGTTCTTACTTTATTTGGCAAGATAATATATCCTCTTTCAGAAACCTATTTTAATATGTTCTTACTTTATTTGGCAAGATAATATATCCTCTTTCAGAAACCTATTTTAATATGTTCTTACTTTATTTGGCAAGATAATATATCCTCTTTCGGAAACCTATTTTAATATGTTCTTACTTTATTTGGCAAGATAATATATCCTCTTTCAGAAACCTATTTTAATATGTTCTTACTTTATTTGGCAAGATAATATATCCTCTTTCAGAAACCTATTTTAATATGTTCTTACTTTATTTGGTAAGATAATATATCCCCTTTCAGAAACCTATTTTAATATGTTCTTACTTTATTTGGCAAGATAATATATCCTCTTTCAGAAACCTATTTTAATATGTTCTTACTTTATTTGGCAAGATAATATATCCTCTTTCAGAAACCTATTTTAATATGTTCTTACTTTATTTGGCAAGATAATATATCCTCTTTCAGAAACCTATTTTAATATGTTCTTACTTTATTTGGCAAGATAATATATCCTCTTTCAGAAACCTATTTTAATATGTTCTTACTTTATTTGGCAAGATAATATATCCTCTTTCGAAACCTATTTTAATATGTTCTTACTTTATTTGGCAAGATAATATATCCTCTTTCAGAAACCTATTTTAGTATGTTCTTACTTTATTTGGTAAGATAATATATCCTCTTTCAGAAACCTATTTTAATATGTTCTTACTTTATTTGGCAAGATAATATATCCTCTTTCAGAAACCTATTTTAATATGTTCTTACTTTATTTGGCAAGATAATATATCCTCTTTCGGAAACCTATTTTAATATGTTCTTACTTTATTTGGCAAGATAATATATCCTCTTTCAGAAACCTATTTTAATATGTTCTTACTTTATTTGGCAAGATAATATATCCTCTTTCAGAAACCTATTTTAATATGTTCTTACTTTATTTGGCAAGATAATATATCCTCTTTCAGAAACCTATTTTAATATGTCCTTACTTTATTTGGCAAGATAATATATCCTCTTTCAGAAACCTATTTTAATATGTTCTTACTTTATTTGGCAAGATAATATATCCTCTTTCGGAAACCTATTTTGATATGTTCTTACTTTATTTGGCAAGATAATATATCCTCTTTCAGAAACCTATTTTAATATGTTCTTACTTTATTTGGCAAGATAATATATCCTCTTTCAGAAACCTATTTTAATGTGTTCTTACTTTATTTGGCAAGATAATATATCCTCTTTCAGAAACCTATTTTAATATGTTCTTACTTTATTTGGCAAGATAATATATCCTCTTTCAGAAAGCTATTTAAATGTATTAACACTTTCTTCAGTAAAATAATATACTCTCTTTCAGAAAATGGTTCCATGTATTCTCACAAGACACTGTAATAGCTTCACATAAAATAAATGAGATATTCAAATGAAAGGGAAGCCTATTTGAATGATTTTGCCTGTAAAGCTGATGGAGCTATTTGGATTGATTATGCATTCCAACAGGACGGATGGGCGGATAATTATTTTCTTTTCTCTCATTTCTTAAAGTTATTAAGCGATTCAATTAGAGAGGAACTTTCTCAATTCCAGATGATTTATAAAAGGGGATGTTTCAATCTGATGAGATACTATTGAAGAACGAATTTAACAAACATAATTTCCGATTCCTAAGTAAAGAAGTTGATCAATAGAATGAGTTTAAAATGGTCAGAATTAGTTCAACTAATAGCATCCTTCATTTAAAGAAACTAAAAATATTCGTCTTTTTAGAACTAAAGAAAAAGCAAATTAACATCTTCCATTGGAATTGATTACTTTAATTTTACAAATGATGGGATAGGAGATTTAGTTCATTCAGTTCATAGAATGAGAAATTGTGAAATAAATAATCAGTTTAGTCAACTATGAACTGGAAACAGTCAATGTTTTAATTTATTATTCAATTTCAAAGCTTCTATATTTATGGACACAAATTAATAAGGATATGATGAGATTTAGTATAATGATGGGCCAAATTAGCACAGTGGCAACGTGGTTGCTTCTGAACATGTAGATCCGGTGTTCAATACCCACTGTGGTCGTCGATTTATTCATGTGGGAGGTGAATAAATCTGAACACGTCGTCCCTAGGATAGGACGATAATCCATCGGTGCCGAGCTTGTACGATATCAGAAACATTTATCAGGCAAACACATTTCAGTTATGCGGAATTTGGTACTTCAAACGTACAATTAGATGGTGATGTGGCTCACCCATTACTGAAATAGGTGCCAAATAATAAATGAGCCACAATTTCCGCTCATTGGGGATATGATCGGATGAAGTGATATGATATGATTTAGTGAAGTGAGGAGGCCAAGTTAGAACAGTGGCACTTGCTCGCCTCTGGACAGGTAGATCCAGGGTTCAATACCCATTATGACCCTCGATTTATTCACTCTGGAGGTGAGCACGTCGTCACTAGGAGAGGATGTTAATCCATCGCTGCCGAGTCAATCATTGAAATACATTTCAGTTATACAAAATTTAGGACTACCAATGTAAAATCAAAGGTAATATGGTTCACTCATTACTAAAATGGATGCCAAATAATAAATGAGCACAACTTGACGCCCTGGAAGAGTACTAAAAGGTGAAAGCCTGCTGGGTGTAGGCAAAGGGAAAGAAACAAAGTTTAGTATTTGAAACACTTCCGGTTTATGTAAGAATCACAATGGCGACCACACTGCTTAGGACAAACATCGTCTTATGAAGATCCTTTTCTATAATTGTTAGATTTATATAAGTTTCTATATACCTATACATATAGAAATGAAATGTCTGTCGTTATTGTGACCTTTTGGTCAATAAAAAATACCCAAATGATATGCAATTTGCTTCATAGCTGAGTCATTGTCTCTCAAGTTTTCGTGGTAAATTTTTTGTTTCATAAATTACATATATTGCATAAAGGAAGTTTAATGTATAAAAATTCAAAAGTTTGGCACTTTTTTTTTATAATTTCAACAGTTTGTACTCATAGACTGTACGACACTGGAGAACCATGCAAGTATAACTAGTTACAACTAGATGAGCTCAATGTGGATATTTATGTTTATATCGTGTCGACAAAATTATATATATATATATATATATATATATAATTAAGGACCCTACTTCAATAGGTTCAATATCATTGACAATGACAAATGTTCTTGTGATGGTGTATCACCACAGACTTAATCTGCTCAGCTGATCAGATCTAGACCATGTTTTATGGACAATAACATGTCCATGTCCATGGAGGCTTACTGGCCTCCAGCTAATAGCACCTCAGTGCAAAACAGTGAAATCTTTTACAACTTTAAAAAATTCGTAGGCCTCATAGACTTTAAAAAACTTTTATAATGCGTATTTCAATGTTAAATTTAATGTAATGTAGTCTTAATGTGTATTTTTAATGTTAAATACACATGTGTATTTAAAGTACATAATATAGATGAAACAGTATATACAGCAATAATATGCATGGTACAGCATGTAATATACTATATGAAGCATGTTAAAAAAAAGAAAGATACAGGATTTGGCAAGTTGTCTCAGAATCGCTAAGTAGTACAATACAAAGAGTACTATCATTAAATAGCAATGTTTTATGTATTAAGACTTTTGTTTATTGTTTTATTATATTATAACTACCCTTAGAGGGATAACAAGTAATACTGATCCATGATACATAAAAGAGAGGTAAAAGAGTGGAGAAACCACCCATTGGTAGTACTCCATATACATAGATTGTTCAGATCACTTGGGTAAAAGAGTGGAAAAACCACCCTTTGGTAGTACTCCATATACATAGATTGTTCAGATCACTTGGGTAAAAGAGTGGAAAAACCACCCTTTGGTAGTACTCCATATACATAGATTGTTCAGATCACTTGGGTAAAAGAGTGGAAAAACCACCCTTTGGTAGTACTCCATATACATAGATTGTTCAGATCACTTGGATAAAAGAGTGGAAAAACCACCCATTGGTAGTACTCCATATACATATATTGTTCAGATCTCTTGGGTAAAAGAGTGGAGAAACCACCCATTGGTAGTATTCCATATACATAGTTTGTCTATATCCCTTGCTACGGTTCTTGACAGTTAACATTTGTTGACGAGTTGATATCTGGGCAAATATCTTTTCATCCTTCTAATTGGGTAGGTAGGACTCTGGTGGGATGATAATTCCTGAATAAAAGTGTTTAGATTGGCGGGTAAAGATGCATGTATTAAGAGGAATATGCTCTCCATTTTTATTTTTAATGAGCACTTTTGAAGATGATTTGCTATTAAATATACTCCATACGACCACAATTGAGCAGCATTCTCATCGTCTACACCGCACTCTGTCATCACCATGATCACCATGACTGGTGAAAGAGTATAAATTCGTTGTCGATACGCTTTATCCAATGATATATGCCTTGTATCCCTTTGCGATACAGCACGGCTATCAAATGCCAACCGAGATAAAAATCAACCGGTTTTTTCCCTATGATTGGCAATTTTTATCTTCTCCTCTTCCATTCTCGTTTATTTTTCATTTTTATTCTTATAAACTCTTTTAAACATTTAAATAAAATATAAAAGATTTTTTTCTATTTATAATGAAAGAAACTGGTTAGTTATAACTGGTTAGACTGGTTAGTTAGAAATATTTCATATCATTGTAGCCGTATATGTAGGGAATGGAAAAGTAACTTCTATACTCCAGTATTAACCAAAAATAATATAGTTCGTAAACATGCACAAAATATATCTTCGGCATTTGAATATTTTGATGCAGGGGTTTCCAACTCATGTTCCGTGAAGTATCAACAGATTTTTCAACTTGAGTTTTTATAATTGTTAGAATTAAGGAAAATTTAACTAAAGTTTAACTAAACTGTTAAGACGAGGCATAACTTTTACTTTTAATTCATATAACAATTATTTATTAATTTATTTCATTTTATAATTATTAGCAATAGCGATCTTTAATTGAAAATTAAATTCTAGTGAAAAACAAATATTTCCAGGTAAGAATTGGGAATAACTAGCTATAGGCTCGTAGTTATTAGCGCTTCAGAAAGGCTTCCAGGAAATTTGTTTGCACTAAAATCAAATCAACATCATTTTGATTGATCTTAATACCTGAATATTCAATAGGTTACCTTAATAATTACAAGATGAGAAACGGAGTTGGTAGAAAAAAAGAAAAAATGAATTAAATGAGAATATCAAATACTTTGAAAAGAAATTGTAACATAAATAATTTTAAAAATAACTCCGTAACACGTTGGCTGCATTGTTTATTAGTTCAAAAACAAACTTAAGATAGAAGAAAAAATGAAACTTCCACATTAAAAAATCATGATTTTTGGTTCAAACGTTATCAGGAGAAAGAAAAGAAAGTTACAAGGAACACTGAATAAGCAATACATCTGTTTCCATCATAATAATACTTTCACGAGTATTTTTAATACCTTCAAAATTATAATAATGAATACACAATGACATTGTGATCATATAATAATGAAAAATCATCAAGAATTATATGGCAACTCCTTAATATATAACAGTATACACTACGCAAGTTAGCAACTTAAATTAGTAAATATATACCTTGGTTTTTGAACATATTTGTTCCAGAATTTTGATAGAAAACAGTTTTAGTTGAAAACCTAAACTAATTTTCCCAATACATCATCAAAAATGAGATAATCCGTTCGGTCAGTCATATACAGGTTTTATTTTTTTCAATATTGTAGGTTTATCCATATAAAAGTGTATATATAAACCACTAAAAGTACATTGTTAAATCTCTCGTAACTCGGATGACTGTTCGAGTTCCAAAAGTAACATATGTTTGCATTGTAGAGGCATGGTTTTCTCGACATCTCTGATTTAGTCTAGTTCAAAGTTGTTCAAACACTCAGGTATCACTGTATATGTTTTTTGTGGAACTATTAGAATCAGGGATTTGATGAAAGAAATGCACATAAAAAATGAGTTGTAAACAGGAAATGCCACTCTTATTACAACTTATATTAAAACTGAATGTTAACATGTCATGGCGTGGAGAAAGACCATAATAATTATGAATATTTCTAATTATTGTATTGTCATTAAGTGTAGATTAGGAACCAAAGAAGGAGAATCAAGGATGGCAAACGGGTAGAGAGAGAATAAGGGGAAGATTCAATGCACTATACTTACCTATAACTACTATACTTAACTACTAATATAACTTACTAGAACTACTACAACTCTTATCTTTTCATCTAGCTGTAAAGACGTAACACCACTATTCCCCTACTAGTCTGCTCTTCATGTTAAAGAATCGTTCAATCAAGAACAACGAAATGTTTTTTCATTATGCAGTGTGCAATGATTCGTTATCACTCTCATGCATTGAACAGGTCATAAATATCTAAGTTTTATGTATGTTAGAATAGTCTCTTTGGTACTCACTCGAAGGCTCTTCTTTCGGTAGTATGTTGTAGGACCTCATAGCTACCCACAGCTGGTTTTCAAATCCAGCGCATGAATCGTTCACTTTCTTGTAAAGCTTGTCAGCCATCTAGAACAACAGAGTAGCTGAAATCTACATGTGTATAATAAAAGATAACTTACATATAGATATGAAATCAGAAATGCTTTAACAACCCACAGAAAACATATAATTATAAATTTATATTTAACAACGCAAAAAGGTAATACAGATTATGGATGAAAAACTTTCTCTTTCAACTTTACGATCAGAAAGAGACTCATCGAAGAAATGATGCAGACAATATTTGTATTTCGATGATGGGACAAGTTTAGTATCTGGAGAAAAATAAAACTTAAATTCGACATATTTTCTAAATAATCTCACTTTCTGATTTTATTTTATTCTACCTTTAGCATATTTATTTATTTTTTAGGAAAGATACGGCATTACTTTGACTTGCTTTAGCAAGTCAGTATTAAAATACACTTTTTATTAATTCAAAACTTGTCCATACATGTTCTATGATATATATAAATGTCTAAAGAATAGTAAGAAATCAGAAAAAAGGCTAAGATCTTTGGATTGTAACAAGTAGTCTTCGTCAGAGTCAAAACTGATACGCGCTGACGAAGACAGCATGTTACGGTTGAAAGAACTTAGTCTTCTTTTAAACTTTGATTTTGACTTCACGTGTTTGTGAAATTTTGTATTCAATATATAACAGGAATTTTTTGGAAACTACTTTTCTTACAACCTAGTAGAGCTGTTATATCCTTTTTAATTCATTATCAATTTGCTGAATGAAAAAATTAAACAACTTTTACCAGTATCTTTATCAAATGTGTCTAACACTTCATGATATACTAAAATGATGAAATTTGCAAGAAGGGATCAACGCCTGTAATTTGGAGAAATTAGTTATAACAGCAATTAAAGCTTTACTTATGTATTTGGAAGAGAGAGGTATTTTAAACAGTTAGCAGCAGAACTGTCTCATTATTTTACTAATAATGGTAGGAGTTGTAGCTCCTAATAATAAGAAGAATGTGATTGGTACAAATTCAATACCTCCAGGGCACTGGAGTAGAATGAATCTACTGGAGTGCAGTACAATCTATCCAGGGGGTAGGCAACCTCTGGCACGCGTGCCAAACTTGGCACGTCGATGACCTGTCTCTGGCTTATATTGGGATATAAGCTTTCATGCCATGACAGTACAGGATGTATAGATACGTCCTGGTGGTGAAGAGGTTTAAGCTCTACGAAGCTAAAGAGGTCTCAAGAAAAAGAAGTTAATCTTGTTTCCAGTTACTTTCTTTTTTCTTTTTTTTTTTTTTTAAAAGGTTAAATAAATTTCTTGTTTTGTTTTTTTATACTATGTTTTCCTGCACTGAGGTAATGTATTATTTTTTCGTTTAAAAAGTTCTTAAGAGATACCATATATTCAAAAAAAAAAAAAAAAATAAATAAAAAAAAAAAAATAAAATGGCTGGCACGTGGTAAAAGTTTGTGTCAGAGACTTGGCTGATTTTGGCACGCACTCTCAAAAGGTTGCCCACTCCTGATCTATCCATTAAGCTTGTGTGTCCAATAGACCTTGCTTCATAAAAAAGTGTTTTTGTATTTTAAAATATCTTAAAGTTGATGTTTTTCACATCTTCATTGCATTTTTTGAAAAATCTGATAACATATACTATCATATTCTATAGTATTATCAAATTATGATAGTATTTAAAAATTGATAATATATAGCTAGAAGGAACAAAATCTTGACAAAAGGATATAAAAAATCCACTATGAGTATGCATACACAAATAAGGAGAGATCAACAGTTGCGACATTTTTGGTTTTAATCATCTTCAGGAGAAAATTTTACAAACACCAAACACACTGATGCCGAAATAGATGGGAAGCATGTATACATCAAATAGAGAGAAGCACGAATTGAAGTAAAACTGAAGAATTTTTTTTTTTTTTTTCAATATTTGGACCGTGTTAATGGTAGTATTAATGAGAGGTTGTGGTGACATGGGAATATGATTGTAAACATAACTGTATCAATAACAAGATTTGATAGTAAACATGTGAACTAAAAATCACTCTAAACCCAAATTGAAGAATTTCTGATAAAGCATTGCTGAATTTCTTTCCGTGGTTAAGACATTGTGATATATGAATCTAGGCGATAACAGAGAAACGTCAGACAACCTTAACTAGGGATCATAACAAAATTATGATAAAGAGAGGAGAGAGAGAGAGAGAGAGAGAGAGAGAGAGAGAGAGAGAGAGAGAGAGAGAGAGAAAGAAAGAGAGATGGTCTTACTCTGAGAGTACTCCGGTATGCGGTGCTCTGCTGGAGCGGACAAAATACTACTGACAGAGCTTCAGGGATTTCCCCCTGTATGATACTAAGAAGAAAGAAGTCTGGAGACCATCCTCCGGAAGAGCAGAGGGTCCAAAAGCGCTAGCTAGTGGGAGTCAACCTACCACCAATTGCACCTAAGGACTCGAAGAAGACTGTCCCAAAGAAGGAGAAAGAAAGTCAATTTCTCCGGAAACGTAGGGAGCATGAATGTGTATTATCAATGATTGTTTGTCCAGATTCTGCACAGAAGAGGAAGAAACACCGTGGCACCTGCCTTGCTGACTACCAGGCGACTTGCTTGCACAGAGGCAGGTGCTTCGGGACACTCAACAAAACCAAAGAAAAATTTTAACCGCTGGAAAAGTGCTAAGCTTATTGGAGGCGTTGAAGCTAACTCCTAGTCTACTACCTGCTCTTAGGCCTGCAAACCATACACTTCTGCCTACTGACCTATCAATTCATCGAACCAGACAGTAGAAATTCAACATTAAAGAAGTTAGCCGAAGGTTGCTAATTCTACCCACTGATCCCACACCAAACCACTGCGCCTACCTCTGCTTGATCACGTGTGGCATCTCCTGCACTTCATAGACCTTGGCGCCCGATCGAGTATCTTCCTTCTTGGACATCTGCGGTGAGGACAACTTTGAAGTTTCATCAAGTCTGAAGAGTTCAAGTCTGAAGATATCAACCAGACCTTCGAGTGTTTTGTGAAAAAGTGAAGTTGTTGTTGTTGTTGTTGTTGTTGTTGTTGTAGTGATTACAATAGCTCACGTAAGTAATTAAGTTAGGCATACTCATTACAAGCATCTGGGTCACTGACTGACTGACTGACTTACCGACTGACTGACCTGTATTGAATCCCCTTCTTTAAAAGTTAAACATGACTGACTCAGTTGACAGCATTGTACAGTCTATTTTAACACAGCTTCTTGAGCTCAAGGCGCGTGGGCTGGACATCCTACCTGTGCTAGCAAGGGAAATGGCCAGCCTAGCCGAGAGCACCCAATCCTCTCCGTCATCCTCCAATACCAAACCCCCAACAAAACCTAAGAAACCGAAGAATGCTGCAACAGGAAACATCTCTACCCTTCCCAAAAAAGGCCCTCATCTCCCAACCTCTCACACTCCTAGACCTGTAACAAGGTCAACTAGCAAAAAATCAAGAACCCCTTCACCTCCCTCATCTCAGTCCCTATTAAACACAAATCCTTTCAGTCCCCTACAGACTAACTCTGAAAGCCACTCAGCACCCCACACCCGGACTAAAGATACTACTGGTATTTTTACTGAAACTGGAGACACTTCAAACGGCCTTGTAAAATCTCAAACTGTCATACGTTCCCCTCCACCGGTAATGATTAGGACCATGGAGGGGTTCCAAAAGCTAAGACAACATACGAACGACGACCTAATGACGGACTTGACCATTACCTCAGGAGGAAAGTCTATTAGGATCATGACAAATACACCGGACAAATACAGAGAACTGACTAAACGACTCCGGGAACTTGACATTGATTTTCATTCTTTTCGACCTCCATGGGAGAAAAAAATGGTCAAAAAAAAAAGTAAGATACATGGTCAAGTATTTACCGGTCGATACAGAGGGAACAGAAATAGAACAAGACCTTCTTGCCAAGGGCATCAGAGCGAAGGCAAGACAACTCGTGTCTAGGCGACTCCGCTTCCCAGGAGACATTGTTCCCCGTCCCCTGTCACTCTTCGAAATTACGATAGAGCCTGACAAAAATCACAAAGAAATATTATCCATAACAAATATCTTGGGCATCAAAGTAACAGTTGAGGAGTCTCATAGGAGACCTGGTCCCACACAGTGTTTCAGATGCCAGCGTCTGGGGCATACCCAGACCTGGTGTAGGGAGACCCCTCGCTGTGTTCGGTGCCCAGGGGCCCACCACTATTCTTCATGCCCCAATCCAAAGGGAACGCAGCCTTCCTGTGTAAACTGCGCGGGACCTCATCCCGCCAACTACAGGGGCTGTCGGGCCTTCTCCACCACTCCCGCACTTTCAAGCAAACCTTCCTTCATTCCGCCCCCCCCCCTCCTCCACAAACCTTATCATACAGCGAGGCTGTAAATAAACAGAGATCCAAATTTACTTTGGAAGAAGTAGTCATACAAGGACTCCAGGAAGCGGGTATCCTAAATACACTGAGCCAGTCCTTTAACAAGTCTACTTTGTGCCCCTCAGAGGCTTTTGACTTGATAGCGTCTCTTCTGCGACCTGAAAATGACTCCGACTTGACCAATGGCAGCACAACAAACTAAGACAGATCCCGACTCCTTGACATACCTCGTTTTTAACCCAGGTGGAATCAGACGAGGAAAAACAGAACTTGAAAACATGTTACAAAAAGTGAAACCCGATCTAGTTCTGTTGGCTGAAACTTTTCTGAAACCTAACATGCGCTTTTCTGTGCATGGCTACAAGGTTGAAAGAACTGACCGCCTCACACCAGGTGGAGGTACGGCCATCCTTGTACGCCACGGCATCCCTTATGCCAGGGTTGAGGACACGCCTGCACCCCTTGAACACACGACCATTAAAATCTCGTTCCCAAACTCAAACTTACCCCTCTTCATTTCAGCTGTTTACAAACCACCTCCAGTAGCCCTGAATATTGATCACCTCAGGCGGCTATTCCACTCAGGTAGACCTTCCTTAATAGGAGGTGACCTGAATGCGAAGAGTACTGCTTGGGGTTGTAACAGTGACAATAGGTCAGGGCGAATCCTACTAAACCACATAACCCAATCCAACACTCTTATCCACGCTCCCTCAACTCCCACTCATATCCCTAGTCCTGCTGTTGGGCGACCTGACATACTTGATATCTCATTGTCATCAAATGTTAACCATGTCATTACAGCTGAGGTGCTAGAGGGTCTTGATTCAACTCACCTACCAGTTTTGTTTACCGTACAGAAATTCAGAATTAGATATAGACCAAACACCCTCCAACAAAAGACAAATTGGCCCTTATTTCAAAATATAGTTTCACAAAACTGTCCATTCCCACTTAACTTGACCACCCATCAGAAAATAGATTCTTTTGTTGAAGAAATTACTGTTCATTTAAAAAACTCCCTTAACGTAGCTTCCACCCCCATAGTAACACCATCACTCTGTAACCCACTTCCTCCATTCATACTTCTTAAAATTAAAGAGAAAAACAAACTAAGGAAGCTGTATCAAGTCACGAGAAACCCCAGAGATAGAAGACAGTTTAACAGGGCACAGTGGGAGGTGCGTAGTCTTGTCAGGTCTCACAACAGCAGGCATTGGACGCAACTCCTTGACAGGGACGAAGATCCTAACCATGTTACAGCCTGGAAAATAGTTAGAGCTATGAAAAAAGGACCCAACAGTACTAGTTCCACTCACCCCTTAAGGGAGAACGGAAAGCCTCTCATAGATGATGCCAAAAAGGCACTCACCTTCTTCCATCACCTCACTGACCTCTACAAACCTCACCCTCACTCACGTATCCCTCCAATGTCTTGTGTCATAACTAAAACTGCCCCAGATAATCCAATATTTTTTACCCCTCAGGATATTAATCAAGTAATCACAACCCTTAAGAAAAAGAGTTCTCCCGGCCATCAGGGCATTACTAACAGGATGTTAATGAAGCTACCAGCCAAAGTAATTGCCACCCTAACTGCGCTCTTTAACTCCTGCCTAAGAATGAGGTACTTCCCAGCGTCCTGGAAAATGGCCAAGATAGTAATGATTTCTAAACCCCAAAAATCAGGACACTGCCCCACAGACTACAGACCCATAAGCCTCCTATCCTGTCTTGGTAAAGTCTATGAGAGGTTAATACTACTAAAGGTCAAAAATGACCTTCCCTTCCGGCCGGAGCAATTTGGTTTTCGTGCCTTACACGGAACCACTCTACAAATTCGAAGGTTTTTACAATTCGTAAACCAAGGGCTGTCACATGGTCCGGCTCCGTCCCCTCAAAGAACCCAAGCTGTGTTCTTGGACTTGCGGCGAGCCTTCGACTCGGTGTGGCATAGGGCACTCCTCTACAAACTGAGATGTTTCAGCCTACCTGACTGGTTTACTGACACTATGAAATCATTCCTCTCTAACAGACGATTTTTTGTTGCCATTAATGACCAACATTCTCCAATAGGGCAGATGCTGAGAGGTGTACCTCAGGGAAGTGTGCTAGGACCCATCCTTTATTCCCTATATACATATGACTTGCCCAATCCTCCTGCAGTTCTATTCCCAAATTCCCCTAGGAAAACTGAATCGTTTCTGGGTCTCTTTGCTGATGACATTTCGGTGGCCTTTAGATGCGCCAGTGTGGAGTTTGCGACAGGTGAGTTGCAAAACTACCTTGATCAAATTTCGTACTGGTTCAATAGCTGGAAGCTTGAAGTCAACCCAGCAAAGAGCATCCACATACAATTCAGTAAAGGAACACCAAAGCAACCCCCTCCAGTATTCATTGGTCGCCAGTTAATACCTTATAAAACCCAGGCCAAATACCTAGGTATAATAATTGACAGCCGGCTCACCTTCAAACTCCATCTAAAGAATAGATACAAACTGGGTCTGGCACTAATGTCAAATTTGTACCCTATCCTGAAGTCAAAGAATACTCCACAAGTAGTAAAGGACCTCATTTATAAGGTGGTAATTAGGTCTAGCATTACTTATGGATGCTCGACCTGGTTACAAGCCGCAAGAACAAATAAAACCCTGATACAGGTAGTTCAAAATAAATGTGCACGCCTTATGGCTGGGGCACCTTGGTATGCCAGAAATGTGGACATTCAAAGAGACCTCAGGTTAGAATCAATTGACGACTTCACAAATAGACTGGTGGCCAATGAGGACACGAAAATCCCACCCCATCCAAACCCCCTTGTTCATAGCTTATCCCTAAGAACTCCCAACCATATCCATCATAGACGCTGATGTTGAAATAGAAAGCCACACCCTAGACTGACAACATTTCACGACCCAAGAAGACCAGACGACCACGAAATAATGTATAATGAATAACAAACAAAAGACTACAGACATTTACTTACTGACTCCACAAACACAGCAGTACAGAAACTCAGCAGTAGTAGGTCCGTGACCTGGAACTGCTAATTACAACGCGCACTACAGTGCGTGGAAAGAATCGTTGGTCGTTGGTTGGTCCTAGTCTACTTTAGTACAGAAGTGGGGAAGTACAATAGTTTTTATGACGCAGTGCTATAGTCACCTTCAAATAATAATAATAATAATAATAAATACTCTGAGAGAGTGAGACTAACATTCAAAATTAAAAAATAAGAATAACATGTTTAATTTACGTAGTAATTTATGAACAATAACAAACTTAAATAAAACTTTAAACTGGTAATATATATTTCGCATTGAATGTAGGCAGGAATATAGAAATAACTTAATTTATTTAGCGTAACTTTCCACATAATTCAAAAATCTTCTGAATATATTATTTATGATTTCATTTAGCCTTCCACTCTTTCCAAAAAGTTATTAAAAACTTGGTAAGTAGAGATTAAAAGAGTTTTATAAATATATTCAGAGTTTTATGGGACAATTCAAGCAATGTAGAAGTGGCGTCTAAAGAGCATAGTCTGGGGTCATGTCTGAAGTTTCTATCCTGAAAGGAGACATAAGTAAGTTATTGTATGCTTTTTCATTAATTTAATTAAAGGAGCCCGTCATAAATATGTTTCAAAGAAACACATTCCTTTATGATTTTACATGGCATAGTATTCGAGCGTCTTTCAGTATATGCTGTGATTAAATTATATCAAATATTATTAAACTCTGTACAACTAAGTACATAAATAAAGGACTGAAAAATAATGATCTATCAAAACGTTATACATATATGTATATATATAAGATATATATGTAAAATACATATAAATACATATAAAAGATATATATATATATTATATATATAAAAAGATTTCACATAAACACGTGAAATAACAATCAATGATTAAACCACAATAGAATGGGAAAACAAGACTAAGATCTTTC